>CM056609.1:31653071-31771806 GCA_029721355.1 Tegillarca granosa
AACATTCTAACTAAGCTAACGATCATAATTCCAATAAAAGATTTGAAAATCATTACATAATTCCTATTACGGGTATATATGTACGTGCGGCTGACAGGAGTGAATTTAAAGAGAAATAACATGATATCATTATGTACATTACGTTTGAGCAATCAAATGTAACGGATTACAACAAACTTCAATTAATTCTTTTGAATAAAGTCAGAATTGTTGAAGGTATATATGTTGAAGAATGATGGTACCCTATGTAAAACATGTTATAGCTTCATTCAAGCCGTTATTGAATGGTATATAGATTAACCAAGCCGTATAAACTACTGATTTCGTTTACAATAAAAACACGTTTACAATAGAGAAACTGTTGATATTATGTCTGAAATACACAACCAGCAAGCAAAGCCAGAAAAAGGCAAACTCTACCGTATCTATGGAAACCAAGGACGTTTGGACTCTTTGAAAAGCGCAAACAGCCCATACATTTAGATATAAACCACACAGGTTATACCAAGGTAACAAAACCAGAGAGAAAAAAGCAAACATCATTATGCAATTTTTAAATATAACAATTGATGGGTTAAGGGAAGGAACACAGCTCGAAACCTTAAAAAGGCTTCGTCTATCGAGTTTAACGGCTGCTTACTGATTACCGGACCGTGATTTGCTAGGAGCAGCTTCTGATCGACAATCTTCAATGCTAACTTTACTCGGGCAGCATATCCCATTAAAATTGACCGATTGATAAATCGAGTAAAATGTACCTCCGACATTCCTTGTGGACTCTCTATTATTCTTTGCTGGTATATCAAAACCATATATTCGCGAAAAAAGTATTAGCAGCGAGATTGAAGCCAATGTATAAACACATGACATACGGGTAGCGAGAAATACTCGTGGAACGTTGTATAGTTATACTTTATCTGTTACAGGTGACATCTCGATATAAGTCTTTATTTACATTAAAATTGAACATTTTTAAAGTAAACTTATGATGAAAACCCCCGTAGAACGCATTTGTTAAAATTACGAAAATAACAAAGGGGAGAAAATAACACAGTGTAAACCCGAAATAATTTTAACATTCTGCATTTTTATAGAACAACTCTATTAATAGATACACGTGTTGTATAATTTGATTATTCATCATTATTCTGACATTTAGCTACATGCTGTTTGTTATAAAGGGTTTTAATTGAAAATCTTCCGTACATACATCTTAATTTACGCTCAATCTATGTTATATAATAAAGATTTATATCTACCTAGTACTTAATAACTTCTCTCCCTGTATGTAATTGTCAAGTGAATGAAAATCTGTTACCGAAAACTTAAAAATTTAGTTTTTTTTAAAAAACTTGTTTGAATATATAACAAAAGAACTAGACTGATATGATACATTTATTATCAGTTACGTTCTGATTTGCTCGATAGGTGGCGCTTATTACAGGACGTTCGCTGTTTTTGGTAACGATGATTCATATATGGAAAGCAAAATGCACAATAATTCTGAAAACCTTTATTTACGTCGTGACTTTTACGGTTGTAAAATCTAATTTTGCGATCGCAAAACCAAGGTTAACGATTTTTTGTGCAATTTGTGCAATTTGCGTCATTAAACCGTAAATGTGGGTTTTCAAGTTAAATTGCATTTGTGCATCACAGCTCTCGTAGACATGTATCTTGTTCATGCAAATAATTGAACTAATAAGGGCACTGATGTTTAAATAGAGACGCACACCACAGTTTAGTTCCGATAAACAAGACCCTATGGTCCTTGAGTCAAAAGCCCCATTTTGCCAACAAGTAACCGCTTCTTTACCCAGGCATAGTTCGGCAACTTGGCAAACTGATCGAAGATTATTGATTCGAGAGTGCTTGAAAAAGATTTTTAATTTTGACGAAACATTGACAAAAGAAAGATTTCTTACAAAATGTTTGGATTAAAGATTATAAGGGTCTGGCGCCAATATATTTTCTGAGTTGTGACATGTTTGGTTGTTTCATCATTTACTTGTATTGTGTCATGTTAACTGTTTCATCATTTACTTGTATTGTGACATGTTTGGTTGTTTCATCATTTACTTGTATTGTGTCATGTTAACTGTTTCATCATTTACTTGTATTGTATCATGTGAACTGTTTTATCATTTACTTGTATCGTGTCATGTTAACTGTTTCATCATTTACTTGTATCGTGTCATGTTAACTGTTTCATCATTTACTTGTATTGTGTCATGTTAACTGTTTCTTCATTTACTTGTATTGTGACATGTTTGGTTGTTTCATCATTTACTTGTATTGTGTCATGTTAACTGTTTCATCATTTACTTGTATTGTGTCATGTGAACTGTTTATCATTTACTTGTATCGTGTCATGTTAACTGTTTCATCATTTACTTGTATCGTGTCATGTTAACTGTTTCATCATTTACTTGTATTGTGTCATGTTAACTGTTTCATCATTTACTTGTATTGTGTCATGTTAACTGTTTCATCATTTACTTGTATTGTGTCATGTTAACTGTTTCATCATTTACTCGTATTGTGTCATGTTAACTGTTTCATCATTTACTTGTATTGTGTCATGTGAACTGTTTCACCATTTACTTGTATTGTGTCATGTGAACTGTTTCATCATTTACTTGTATCATGTCATGTTAACTGTTTCATCATTTACTTGTATTGTGTCATGTTAACTGTTTCATCATTTACTTGTATTGTGTCATGTGAACTGTTTCATCATTTACTTGTATTGTGTCATGTTAACTGTTTCATCATTTACTTGTATTGTGTCTTGTGAACTGTTTCATCATTTACTTGTATTGTGTCATGTGAACTGTTTCATCATTTACTTGTATTGTGTCATGTGAACTGTTTCATCATTTACTTGTATTGTGACATGTTTGGTTGTTTCATCATTTACTTGTATTGTGTCATGTTAACTGTTTCATCATTTACTTGTATTGTGACATGTTTGGTTGTTTCATCATTTACTTGTATTGTGTCATGTTAACTGTTTCATCATTTACTTGTATTGTATCATGTGAACTGTTTTATCATTTACTTGTATCGTGTCATGTTAACTGTTTCATCATTTACTTGTATCGTGTCATGTTAACTGTTTCATCATTTACTTGTATTGTGTCATGTTAACTGTTTCTTCATTTACTTGTATTGTGACATGTTTGGTTGTTTCATCATTTACTTGTATTGTGTCATGTTAACTGTTTCATCATTTACTTGTATTGTGTCATGTGAACTGTTTTATCATTTACTTGTATCGTGTCATGTTAACTGTTTCATCATTTACTTGTATCGTGTCATGTTAACTGTTTCATCATTTACTTGTATTGTGTCATGTTAACTGTTTCATCATTTACTTGTATTGTGTCATGTTAACTGTTTCATCATTTACTTGTATTGTGTCATGTTAACTGTTTCATCATTTACTCGTATTGTGTCATGTTAACTGTTTCATCATTTACTTGTATTGTGTCATGTGAACTGTTTCACCATTTACTTGTATTGTGTCATGTGAACTGTTTCATCATTTACTTGTATCATGTCATGTTAACTGTTTCATCATTTACTTGTATTGTGTCATGTTAACTGTTTCATCATTTACTTGTATTGTGTCATGTGAACTGTTTCATCATTTACTTGTATTGTGTCATGTTAACTGTTTCATCATTTACTTGTATTGTGTCTTGTGAACTGTTTCATCATTTACTTGTATTGTGTCATGTGAACTGTTTCATCATTTACTTGTATTGTGTCATGTGAACTGTTTCATCATTTACTTGTATCGTGTCATGTTAACTGTTTCATCATTTACTTATATCGTGTCATGTTAACTGTTTCATCATTTACTTGCATTGTGTCATGTTAACTGTTTCATCATTTACTTGTATTGTGTCATGTGAACTGTTTCATCATTTACTTGTATCGTGTTATGTTTACTGTTTCATTATTTACTTGCATTGTGTCATGTTAACTATTTTATCGTTTACTTGTATCGTGTCATGTTAACTGTTTCATCATTTACTTATATCGTGTCATGTTAACTGTTTCATCATTTACTTGTATTGTGTCATGTGAACTGTTTCATCATTTACTTGTATTGTGTCATGTGAACTGTTTCATCATTTACTTGTATCGTGTCATGTTTACTGTTTCATCATTTACTTGTATTGTGTCATGTTAACTGTTTCTTCATTTACTTGTATTGTGTCATGTGAACTGTTTCATCATTTACTTGTATTGTGACATGTTTGGTTGTTTCATCATTTACTTGTATTGTGTCATGTTAACTGTTTCATCATTTACTTGTATTGTATCATGTGAACTGTTTCATCATTTACTTGTATCGTGTCATGTTAACTGTTTCATCATTTACTTATATCGTGTCATGTGAACTGTTTCATCATTTACTTGTATCGAGTCATGTTAACTGTTTCATCATTTACTTATATCGTGTCATGTTAACTGTTTCATCATTTACTTGTATTGTGTCATGTTTACTGTTTCATCATTTACTTGTATTGTGTCATGTGAACTGTTTCATCATTAACTTGTATCGTGTCATGTGAACTGTCTCATCATTTACTTGTATTGTGTCATGTTGACTGTTTCATCATTTACTTGTGTTGTGTCATGTGAACTGTTTCAACATTTACTTGTATCGTGTCATGTTAACTGTTTCATCATTTACTTGTATTGTGTCATGTTAACTGTTTCACCATTTTCTTGTATTGTGTCATGTTAACTGTTTCTTCATTTACTTGTATTGTGTCGTGTTAACTGTTTCACCATTTACTTGTATTGTGTCATGATAATTGTTTTGCCATTTACTTGTATTGTGTCATGTTAACTGTTTCTTCATTTACTTGTATTGTGTCGTGTTAACGGTTTCACCATTTACTTGTATTGTGTCATGTTAATTGTTTCGTCATTTACTTGTTTTTTGTCATGTTAACTGTTTCATCATTTAATTGTATTGTATCATGTTAACTATTTCATCGTTTACTTGTATCGTGTCATGTTAACTGTTTCATCATTTACTTGTATTGTATCATGTTAACTATTTCATCATTTACTTGTATTGTGTCATGTGAACTGTTTCATCATTTACTTGTATTGTGTCATGTTAACTATTTCATCATTTACTTGTATTGTGTCATGTTAACTATTTTATCGTTTACTTGTATTGTGTCATGTTAACTATTTTATCGTTTACTTTTGTCTTGGCGTATTTCTAGTCGTGCCGACGTCGTGCCAAGTTTTTTTTTAGTCACAGATTTTTTTTCTCCTTTACCTCAACTAGTCGGCCATAATCTGATCGACCGTTAACACTTCACTGAGATCACTTTCTCTATAACGTAATTAATCAAATGAGTTTACTTTGTTTTTTAAATTGTGTAATTATTTTGTTGTTATTAACATGATCGTTAATTAACTCCTAAACTTATTAGTGCGCGTGAATGGAATAAATAAAATGTACCGTTTTACACTAAAGGTTTTTAAGTGTAGATACACTGATGAAGAGTGTAGTTAAACTGTATACAATAATAACTAGATCTTGTTAACAGAAATCATGAGCTCTCAATATAAATATAAACAGGTCATCATTATATAATTTCAAATACACTTTATATACTGTTCATTTGATTTTCTAGTAGCCATATTTTATCTCTTTTTAGGAGGTAAAAAAACCTCAAAATTGAGGCTCCCGCATCTTATATAAGCACATATAAAAGTATGTTGATAGCCATGCTTCAAAAGGTGTATAACGTCACGTCAGCTGTTTGCGATGAGATGCAATTGCTAACAAACATAAATTCATAACGTGTAAAACACACACACACACACACACACACACACTCTCTCTCTCTCTCTCTCTCTCTCTCTCTCTCTCTCTCTCTCTCTCTCACACACACACACACACATACACACACACACACACCGTAAACTGGCGTTGATAAATCAATCAAGTTGAAAATTGATCCAATTAAAATCATTCTTTCTAAGATCTAACGACGTCATTTATTAACATCAGACTTTAATCCAGTGCCAAAATTTTAATCAAAATTTTCCAGATTAAAACGTTAAAATAATTGTTTGGTCTGACAAGCTAATCCCATTTTAAATGATAAATTTTTAACATGTACCCGGTCTTTCACGTGATGCGATTTGTAACTAGGAGAGTAAAGAAATTTGTTAAAATTTGAAGTTTCTTAAAACAACATTTGCAAATATGGACAATTAAAACGTAAAAGAAAACCGAGATATGATTTATGCAGAAGTATATTTATAATGGACAAATATTGACATAGCTATTTCAACAGAGGAATTACTTATATTTTATATTTAACTTGCGTAAGAAAGTAAACATTAAGACGGATGTAAAAATTGTTTAGGTATATTTATGTTAAAAAATATTACCTTTTTATATGTATTACATAATGTTATCTAGACATTTATAAATTCATATGTACCTATACAAGGAAATATTCAGAGAGAGAGAGAGAATTAACGTCCCAGTCAATCTCTTATATCAAGACGTCACCAGCTATAGATAAAGTGGCAGAAATTCTTATCTTTACAGTGCGCTACCGTGACACATGGAGTGGAGTGGCGGTCAGTTCTGGGATGGTGGAGGAAACCGGAGTGCCCAGGGAAAACAACCGACCTTCGGCAAGCGAACTGGCAAACTTTCTCACACTAGGATCTGTCCCGGAGCTGTTCCGAGTGGGATTCGAACCCAGGCGGTTCGAGGCACTGTGCGTGACACACGGGATCGGTTTTTATGGTCTACTTCAAAGAACCCGGTGACTTTCATTTCGAAATGCCGAGTGAGAGAGAGAGAAAGAGAGGGGGGTCCGAGTTCAGTCAGGTAATGATGCTTTACGTCTCAGTCAAGATTCTGTCACTTATACCGAGGCGGTCAGTTCCGGGATGGTAGAGGAAAACGGCAATCGGCAAGTAAACTTTCTCATGAGCGATTTAGACCACCCAAATTTCAAACCCTTGAAAAACTGGCCAATTAAGTTACATACGTGAACTTCCAATAAAGAAGTGAGACCGGGTGCTCTGGAAGGGTAGGCACCTCCTGTCTAATCAGTTACAACCGTCACGTGTTAATTCAGAAATATATAGTATAAGTTTGGAATCATTTACTTCATACTTATCAACAATATTGTGATGACGGCCATAAAACTTTTGAAGGGCCTTGATTAGCCTAGACTTGCAATATTCTTGCGTAAACAATTTAATTGTAAACAGTTTGCTTCGTTGTAGAAAGTACCCGTAGTGGAAACAAGCTCTACTATAGCGTATTAACTGTGAAACATATACCCCATACGCAGGAGAAGCAGGGATATTACTGCAAAGAAACGGAAAGTTGACAATAGAAGAATTAAAGTCATCACGTTTGTCGTATAGCTTCAGATGTAATCTGTAATCAGGTGTCATAATTGAGGTATAAGTCCAAATATGAAGCAGAACATGGAAAATCTGTCGTGTCTTTTATTTCAAGCTCACTTACATAGATGGCATTCATATTTGTATAGAAAGAAGCGGAAAGCTGACGATAGAAAAATTAAAGTTATCACGTTTTTCTTTTACCTTTCGTGGGTGTCATAATCCAGGTATAAGTCCAAAGAATCAGCAATATCCATCATTTCAAGCTCAAATGGATAGATGGCATTCGCATATTCTCCAAATTTAGGTTTATTTACATGTAGAACGTCATCTACATATCTTTATGTGTAGTTGAATGATTTAGCGACAGTCTTATCCCCAGATTTGACAAGGTTCTGTAAAAATTCTATTCATATGAATGTAGAAACAATTCAGCAAGCAAATTTGCACAATTTGTGCCCATTAGTATTTCATCTGTCTACAAAGCTTGCTCCTGCGGACCACAGTGCCTCTCCTCACCTAGGTTTGAATCCCACTTGGGACAGATCGATAGATCTATCTTGGCACTCCGGTTTCCCCTAACAACATGGAACCGACCGCCTCGATATTTTTGAAAGAATCTGCACGGGCCATAAAAGACCATTACTCTACTACACCATCCAAAAGTCGACAGTGAAAGAATCTTGACTTGGCGTTAAACACCAATACTCCGCATTACTCTTGTCACAATGAATGTTATTGATGTACATCATGTCTTCCATTTTACTAAAATAAAAAACTACTTAAAATCGCTCACGGCAGATTTCTGCGGGCGTCTGAATGTCAAAATAACATCTTAATTCGATCATTAAAAACCCAGACTTGTGTGAAATATCACGTAACTATTACACTTTAATCACCCTGGACGAACTGATATAGCCACCATTAATCATGTAATCATGATGACGGAATAATCAAAACGGAAGACTTCCACTCACCCTCCACTTAAAGTATAATTTTCACCGAAAATTTCTTAAAATGGTGGATTTATTATTATTATTATTATTATTATTATTATTATTATTATTATTATTATTATTATTACAAGATTTAATATTATTATTATTATTATTATTATTATTATTATTATTATTATTATTATTATTATTATTATTATTATTATTATTATTAACATCATGTTAAGAAATTTTCGGTTACAATCATTATTATTATTATTATAATAATTATTATTATTATTACAGCCTTTAATGAATTGACGGGGTTGATCGTGATTGGTTGTAATGTTGTTTAACATCGCATCAGTATTTTTTCAGTTACTTGCTACAAGAGCACGGTTATTAACCCTGTATGTGCAAGTTGTTTGGGTGTGTTTGTGTACGTCTTATATGTACGGGTGTGTCTTACTGCTTGACGTGTGCTAGTTCATGGAACTAGTATGCCACAAATCCCCTCCCCTCCTGTTCATTTACCGCCAAACACCAGGTGCTAGTTTATGGAGTCAGTATGCCATATACCCCCTCCCCTCCCTGTTCATTTACCGCCAAACACCAGGTATGGTAATGGATAGGTTAGGATAAAAAAGAACTACTGAAAAAAAAACATGACAATATACATGAATTCTTTAGATATAGATAATAATAATTAATTTAGAAAGAGAAAAAAGTTTAAAGATAAAAATAAATAAATACATAAATAAATAAATAAATAAATAAATAAATAAATAAATAAATAAATAAATAAATAAGATAACATAACATAACATAAAATAAAATAAAATAAAATAATTTTAAAAATAAAAAATAGATATTTATAAATAAATAAATATTTTTTAAAAAATAAACAAATAAACGAAAATAAATAAATAAATAAAATTATAAATTTTGAAACAATCAACAAAAATAAACGAACAAATAATAAATAAATAAATAAAAATACAAAGTACAGAAATGTGATAACAAGATTTTAAATAATTATTTTTTGTTAATAATTAGCATGTTCGAACTTGAATAATTTTTTCCATTTTTAATACAATGAAATTGAGAAAAAAAAAAACATGCCATGACCATATTATTAATAGATCGAAAATTCGGGGATTTTTTTAAAATAAGTAGACCTATCGTATATTTATATAGATATAGCTTAAATCTCGCTGATCGATCATTGTCGGTGACAGGCGGCTACCGGGTCAAGATTGCATACATAACCGTCAATTCTGATAACGTTTGTGATCATTTGTACGAGTATTTGAGTTGACGGTGTTTCATGTACGTGTATGCGCTTTACATCATCTGTGTTCGAGTGAATGTAAAAAAGTATCAGTTTGATGTTGAAACACATCTCTTCCTGCGGTCAGGAAAATAGAATTTTATGGAATTCCTAGAAGTGTTGAATTTGGAAGTTTAAAGTGATTTTAAGACATTTGATGTAAGATACTCTGACATAAGGTAATATTATTATTATTACTATTATAATAATAATAATTATTATTATTATTATTATCATCATCATCACCATCATCATCATCATCATCATTATTAATATTATTATTATTATTATGATTATTATTATGTTATTTCAAGCTTGTTTTTCGAAAACTACTGAAATTTAAATTGTCTGAATTGCCTATCAAGGATACAGAGTACACCATAATGTGCCCTATCCTAGTTTATTCTAAATCGGACCCAAGACTAATGGGTCCTAGCTGAGTGTAATCCCCTAACCTTGTGGGATCTATGATGGGTCATAACCCAAAGTTCATAATATGGGTCCTAAATCAGTGTATACTGTAATGAATTCTAGCTCAGTGATTATAAGAGTCCCTTACAGTGTGTTGTCTATAATTAGTTCTAGCAGAGTGCGGTTTACAGTAGGCCCTAGCCTAGTGTCTACAGTGGGCCCTTAGTCCAGTGCAATCTTTAATAGGCCCTAATACAATGTGGTCTATAACAGTTACTGGCCAAAAAGACACAAATGTTTGTCTTTAACCAGAGTAGACTATAATGTATCCTTGCCTAATGACTATAATGTATCCTTGCCTAATGACTATAATGTATCCTTGCCTAATGACTATAATGTATCCTTGCCTAATGACTATAATAGATCTTAGCTGAGTGTAAACTATATTTTTATAGACCTTGATAGATTCGAACCTTGTGTGTTTTAAGTAATGAATCCTAGCCCATTTTTTCTATATAAAGAGTACTGGTCTAATGCGCTCTTTAATGGTCTCTAGTCCAATGACTTTAATAGACCACAGCATTGTGTTATCTATAGTGAGTCCTAGCCCAGTGTAAATTATAATTGGTCCTTGTACAATGTAGACTATAATGGCTTCCATCCCAGTCCTAGCTAATTTTGGTCTGAAAAAGTTTCTGATCCAATTGTGTTCTATAATGGATCCTAACCATTAGAGGTCCATATCGGACTTTAGTGCATTGCGGTATATAATGGGTCCTAGGTCAGTGAAGACTATAATAGTTCTTTGTACAGTATTGACTATAATGGCTTCCATCACTGTGTTCAATTGGTCCTAACCAATTCTGCTCTGTAAAAGGTCCTGATCTCATGCGATCTATAGCGGATCCAAATCAAATGAGGTGTATATAGGACTATAATGGGTCCTTCCAGCCCATTGCATACTATGATTGTCCTAAACACTATTAAATTAGTCTTTTATCAATGAACATAAGGCCTGAATATTTGATGTTAAACATCAAGCCTTTTGATGAACCTGACCCATTAACATCACTTGCCCACTAAGACAGCTTGCCCATAAAAACCACCTCCCATTAAGTCCACTTGCCAATTAAGACCACTTGCACATCAAGACAATTTACCCATCAAGACCACCTGCCATAAGGACCACTTGTCCATCAAGACCACTTACAAATTAAGACCACTTGCCCATTTAGACCACTAGCTCATCAAGACCACTTGCCCATTAGAACCACTTGTCCATTGGGACAAATTGCTTCTTTAGACAACTTGCCCATTAGGAGCACTTGCACATTAAGGCCACTTGCAAATCAAGCCAACTTGCCCATCAAGATCACTTGCCCATAAGGACCACTTGGCAAACAAGATCACTAACAAATTACGACCACTTGCCCATTTAGACTGCTAGCACATCAAGACCACTTGCCCATTTAGACCGCTAGCACATCAAGACCACTTGCCCATCAAGACCACTTGCCAATAAGGACCATTTCCATCAAGATCACTTGCCCATTTAGACCGCTAGCACATCAAGACCACTTGCCCATCAAGACCACTTGCCCATTAGGACCACTTGCCCATTTAGACCACTAGCACAACAAGAACACATGCTCATTAAGACCACTTACAAGTTAAGACCACTTGCCCATTTAGACCACCTGCCCATTAGAACCACTTGTTCATTTAGATCATAGCCCATTAAGACTACTTGCCTATTTGGTTCACTTGAACATTAAGATAATGTTAGACAACATTGGATTAACAGGTTTGATCCAAAAGCAAACGTGTTTTCAGTCCATTTTGACGACTTGTACATGTAAACTCTAACTTATAAAGAAAATTATTCACCAAAAAAAGTTAAGATGTCTATACAAGTTTTTTTTTTAAATAGCTAGAGGCCTTAAAATTTTTTCCACCAACTTTCCGTCTCCATTTATGTGCAAGTTTAACTTAGGGCCCAAAATAACATATTTTCATTAACCGATATTAGGGACTTGATTCGAACCACAATGGTGGATTGTCTCCCTTGAATAATAAAATGTAATTTATGATGACTTCTCGCTAACAGAATGTTTATTTATGGTTAAACTGTAACCTCTTCCCTTAATTCAAATAAATACACGTAGACATAAAAATACAGTAAAACTAAAACTTTAGCAAAGGAGTATATTGCTTATCACAGGCCGTTAAACAAACAATGAACGTTAGCAACACTGGTCTAATGTAGCTACATAATCAGCCAGTGTAATGAACCGGAACCGGATGTGGAGCCTTTGAAGACGTCGATAAACAGAAACTTAACCATAAACAGAGCATATATCCGATATATTTAATCATAAAAAAGTTTGGTATCAACCAAACAACTAAATAATTGTTTCATTTCAATTAAGCATGTCATAATAAGTTCACGTTTTCCTTTACAAAGTACATGATGCAAAAAACATCGACATTGACATAAAAACACGTGATTACATCATGTGATACGTGTTCTGAATATAGACAACAAAACACGTGATTTGATATGCCTTTTCCAGAAATTTTAAATGTCTCAATGTAGTATTTATCATATAAGATAAAAATATTGATATCAATAAGATTTATTATTTCCTTGAATAACAACATGTATGTACAAACAAACACACATACATTATAATAATTCATAGCCAACCTGTGGTTCTTCTCAAGGTTTGTCGCTTTATTATCACGTGACTTGAACACCTGTCAGTATTCGCGTTTTAGGGTCCTTAGTGGCCGAGTTATCTAAGCACAAATTTATTGGATCATTTGACCTTTCTTACCGACTAGGTTGGATCCTAACTTGACAAGTTGTGATTGTGACTTTGCTTGTCTAAGCTCGGTGGTTTACCCTTGCATAATTTTGTCTACCATCTCAGAACTGATCCACTCAAATAGATTAAAATCTTTTTCACTGGATGTTAAACACCATACCCTGGTCTATTTTTGTTATGCTCATATGGTTTTGTTCTTTATTGTTTAATCTGTACACAGTTTGTACTAGTTGTTTCTAAGCCTATATTTTTACCATATTTGGAATCCGTATTGGATGGAGTGGAATATAGTGTCCAAAGCCTTTAGTCACTTATATCAAGGCGGTCGACCTTCGGCAAACAAACTGCAAAACTTTTTCAGGATCGACTCGAGCGGGATTCAAACCAAGATGGAGGCCCTTTAATTTCATATTTAAGTTTTTAATATACACTTTCACTTTCGCGTTTGCCTTGAGCCTCACTTGACACCTCTGGCTCAAATGATCCCGAATTTGGTCTATTTATTGCCATGTTTTCGGTAACTTTTACTCTTGCCTATTTGTTTATGAAAATATCAGGCCTTATGTTTAGTTGTAATGTGGTAATGTTGTGTTTCTATACAGCTGTCACGTGATGATTGTGATATACAGTATAGTTTCCATGTGAAGGTATCAGATTTTCTTTACAGTTTTCGTGTTATTAAGAGTGTTATATATTTTATAGAGAAACTCAAAATTTATTCTCCTTTTTCTGGCCAAATTTATTACGAAATAAATAAAGCTTGCAAAAACAGTTTTAAACTCATTGTATGCACAATTAACCATGATGATAAGGACATGTTTATTTTACTGTTTGTATACATGTTACTGATCGATCAATTTCGCATAAATAACGTTCTGTATTTTTTTTACCTGCAATAGATAATGTTTACGTTTCTACCTGTCAGGTGTAATAATTAAACAGTACATCAACAAATGTCTAAATCAGCATACCTGTCCAAATGATTGACAGTTGTGGATTATTGCTAAATAATTCTTGCTGACCGTTAGTTAAGACAGCGATATTTTTCTGAACTTTATAGGTGATGTTCAGGTATTAATTGCCAAATTTGTTATACATTAAGTGACGTCATCAACACAAACGTATGTACTGTTTTTGTGTATGAGCTTTTTGTCATCTGATACACCCACGTCGTTATTGCATTGGTTTGAGTTGTTTAATGCAATCAGGCATCAAATTAAATCCAATCTTATTTCACATGATCAGAAATACCTATCTTCATTTTTATTTATTTATTTCTATTTATTTTCATTTTTTTTTAAATTTATTTTGATGAAAAGTTTTACTAATTATTATAATAACATTACCCGGTAAATGAAAATTACTATCGGAATTTTATTTCATACCAAATTTCGAGTGTTGGGTTATTAGTTCCTTTTTTTTTTTTTCACTTTTGATGTTTCGATTGCAAACGATCTGCCGACTTAATAATCCTTGTTATTTTCTTGGAACTTTGGAGTTTACTTTTTAAAAGGAAAATTTGTATTATTGAAGTCGCTGTTTTTATTTTTTAAATTGATTAGTTACATGTATATAGATGATTGTGATATATTTGATTGCTACAAGAAGGCACAGATTTGGCTTTTTCCACCCTTTAAACACTGTTTAAGCCTTATCATATTTTCTAATATAATGTAAATAATATGAATTTACAATCTTACATAACACGAACTTTAGACGGGGGCCGTAAAATCTACTTTATTAATCTTTAAGTCGCCGTTTTAAACCTGTACCAGGATACAAACGTACGAGATGCACACGGAGGCATGATAATACATTAATTAATGTTATACCGGGGTATGTATTGTTTAACTAAATCTGTTTTGTATTATTTGTAATTATTACGGACAATTAATTTCGAAGTAAATCATTTGTTTCTCATCTGCAATTTTAAATTAAAAATTAAGAAATAAATCTTCTGCAAACGTGTAAGAGACAGTCGCAATTACAGAGAGAGAGAGAGAGAGAGAGAGAGAGAGAGAGAGAGAGAGAGAGAGAGAGAGAGAGAGAGAGAGAGAGAGAGAGAGAGAGAGAGAGAGAGAGAGAGAGAGAGAGAATTCATATGGGTGATGTTTTATATATACATGTATGTAATTTTATTAAGCGGTTTTGCCACGTAACTGTAAAACATACATATATGCGAAAGAAAATTGCCCTGTTTACATTCAGATTCAAAGAAAATGATTTCTTCCTTTTGACTTGTTATTGAAATTGTCAAATCTTACAGTTTATAATAGTTTTTGTTAGTTTATAGAGTATTTACGTGATTCTTGGATAGTTAACTAAAATAGCCAATGTTTAGTTTTGTAAAATAAACATTGAAAAAACTTGTAGAGGCGAGAATTGAACAAACAAAGACGGGGTACCTGTCACGCTGACAGAGATAAGGGTACTTGGGAACCTGTTTATAACAACTATAAAATGATATCAGAGTTATTTATATCTACGTCTAATGACGGTTTGTCTTTAACACCGAAATTAGAACCACTAAGGTAGCTCGGAAGAATGCGCGCTTCGTATGCGGTAAATCGGCGTTCAAACCTAGACCGGGCCCCAGTTTAAAAATCATTCACTCAACTGAGTGTACACTCAACTCAAATTAGAGAATATTTCAATGTCAATTTTTTAAAACATTGCACAGTTAAAATTATACATCTAATGTTTTATTTAAATTGTTTAGTGTAGGTTTGTTGAACAAAACAAAACATTGTCTCATAAAACTTAAAATTTAAAAAATATCGATGAGAGTAATATTGAAGTTGAGTGTATACTCAATTGAGTGGATGATTGTGAAACTGGGGCCGGGTCTGGCCAGGACTTAAAATTATTCTTTTGCCAAGCACTCGGCATGGCTTTCGGGGGGAGACCTTTAAATCCTTTGCCCCGTGTCGCGGCAGGCGTGGAACGTAAAAGAATCCTTCTTGCATTCTACCCTTAGCACACTGCAAAGGAAAAAATTCTGCTACTTCACCTATAGCTGGCGACGTCTTGATGTAAGTGAAATATTATTGACTAGGACTAATTCCCCATTAAATCAATCGATCAACCAAAATAAGAGCCTTGAATTTAAAAAGAGATTAACACAACGTGTATTTTTTCCTCTAACTTAATATATCAATGGGACTAATTCTATTGCGGCTCAGGTACTATACTACTAAGACAATACTGTAGTAGCACAGGCCCCTCGGGAAAACATGATAATGTTTAAATACGAATTTGTCGTATCTGGTCGAGGATGCTTTGGTGTCTTGGTAATCTACATATCACATAATCTTTCACAACCTAGATTCGATTCCACTTTTTGACAGATCCTGGTTCGGAAAAGCATGAAGGTTACATTGTTGAATGCCGTTTTTTGAACTGGATACTCAGGCCGGGTTTCTTTTCAGTTACTGAATAACAGTTTTAATACAGCCTCGGTGACCCAGTAGTAGAGCATTCACCTCGAGCACGGGAGGTTAGAGGGGTTGAAAAAACGCCTTTGTCATTAATTATACTTTACGATTTGAGATACTGCTCCTTTTGCTGGAGCTAAGCTTTGAAAAAATGATTAACGACTGGTTCACACGGTTCAAGGATAATGTAACTTGGGAAGTGATATGCCTGTCTGCGGCATACTGACTCGGTGAGCTAGCACCGTTACCAAAGGATGCTCTGACTGCGCGCTGGTACACAACAGACCATATTGCACACTCACACATCACACACATACACGAACTAATTCTTTGAGATTAATAACATTCATCTCGTCTCCAATAGCTGAAAAGCGATGATGCGACGTTATGCATCATTACATCCAACCAACCAACTCGCGGTCTCCGTTCCACTCGTTCTTTGTCGCATTTAAATATTTTAAGGCACATGTAAATTTCTGGTCTTCTCTGGTCTTCCAGGACATATAGTCTCATCCGATTTGTGAGCATCTTTCGTTTGCATCATTTCTAGTGTAAGGAGATAGTTTTCAATATGCTCATTATTATAAGTTCCATCTAAGGGTATTGGACTAAAGAATCCTATGGTAATTAAAATAAATAAATAAATAAATAAATAAATAAATAAATTTCAAAAAAATCTGACGGAAACTTAAATCTCTCTCTCTCTCTCTCTCTCTCTCTCTCTCTCTCTCTCTCTCTCTCTCTCTCTCTCTCTCTCTCTCTCTTTGTTTTTAGGGTGTGATAGAAAACATCAATTTTCTTAAAACTAAAACTGTTTAAAACCTTTTCATTGTCAATGGAACTAATACTTTTCAGAATGTGGCTTTCTCTTTCCCATCGTGGATGAATACCACTTAATGATAACTCTTGTATTCCAATCATTTTTACTGGGTACCAGTTAAACAAACTGAGATAATCCAGGTATTGGTTTATTGTCCGCCGATTTGCATGATTTTCATTTATATTAGAATTTAAATTGCTCCAATGCTTTACAATAACTTCGACTGAAGATCAAACATACTCCTATCGAACGCGCTGTATGAAGCATGTGTAACTAAGCCCGAGTATTTGGTGGACTCAGGGGTTGCTAAACCGCATAATCACATTTCATAATCTCGGGTATTAAAATGTGTCTGTCTTTTATTATCTTTTCTGTCAAAATAAAGACAACACAAAATAAAATACCAAAGTAGATCAGACATTCATATACGGAAGGACATTTAGGACCTTCATTTTTCCAGTAATCTTTCCCACGGATTAGTAATTCGTTCCCACGGATTAGTTATTCGTTCCCGTGGATTCTACTTCGTTATCCCGAATTATAATTCATTCCCGCAATTCTAATTCGTTCCTATGAGATGTAATTCGTCCCTGTGCATTGTAATTCGTTCCCGGCATGGATTATTTTTTGTTTCCACACATTGTAATTCGTTCCCAGTATCATAGTTCGTGGGAACGAATGATTGGAAAATGGAATTCCTTAACGCGCTTCCGTACATTCCCTCTTTTTGTTATCATTTTTATACCTTCCTTGTCTCTCAAAGAAAGGCTTCCTACTATGATAAACACTGAATAAATGATATTACAAAAATTCTATCTTCAAAGAGAAATGACATTCCTATAACGATTGTGAGATCTGAGAAAGATATAATAATAATAATAATAATAATAATAATAATAATAATAATAATGATGATGATGATGATGATGATGAAGATGATGATAATAATAATAATAATAATATAATATAATAATTTAATAATAACAATAATATTATTATTATTATTAGTAGTAGTAGTAGTTAATTTATTTATTATTGTTAATTAAGAAGTACATTACAAAAACACAAGAAAAAAATAAAGAAAATAAATAATAAATAAAAAAAACCAACCACAATATAAGACCTAAAAAATATATTGAGGTAAAGTTGGAGAGATAAAAATAGCTATATAAAGTTATCACAGATAAACATTAGATAATGTCTGACATTGAACTGGAATGATCTTGTTTGGAGTAAACATGGGTTATTACAGTGACTTTATACTGCTGTAAGATAAGTGATGTCGATTTTGTACTAGTGAAGTACTTAAAGCTCTTTTTAGGCACCGGTGTGTCTTTTTACCCATTGTCAGTCTACGTTGGTTGGTTAATTGTTTTACATCACATCAGCGTTTTTTCCACGAGACTTTTTTTTTAATTATTGATCTTAATACAAGTTCGTGTGATGCATGATTGTGCCAATGTCTTTGGCTGACTTATGTTGACTTTAAAGTGCTAGTACACTCACACACAATGTCAGCTTTGCAGAATTCTCAGTTCATTATCCTGGTATCGAGAGAACTATTAAAGGCCTAGAACAAGGAAAACCGTTCTCACTTAAATCGACCAGGACGGAATCCACACCGGTGAAATAAAGTTTTGCGTCCTAGTGAAAAATATTTCACTTATTTCGAGACGTCGCCAGCTATAGGTGAAGTGGCAGAAATTTTTACTTTTGCATTGCGCTTACGACAATGTGCAGGGAAGATCCGTTAACGTGTCACTCCTGCTGTGACACAGGGCGTCGGTTTTAAGGTCTCCTCCGAAGGACCCCGTGATTTTCATTTCTAAATGCTGAGTGCTTGGCGACCAATGAGTTACTACCAATTATCAAGTCTTAGTCAGACCCAGCCGGGGTTCGAACCCTGACCTCCAACATACGAAGCGAGCAATCTACCAACTGAGCTATCCTAGTGGTTCTTTAAGACAAAACGGCTTACGCTTTAACCCCTGTGCAACACAACCGCCACACTGTCAGTCGTTTTATAATCAATAGTTTCCATATATATATATGTGTGTGTGTGTGTGTGTGTGTGTGCCGTGTGTGTGGCATATTTGCATAACAAGCAATTTTTTCACTTACAAATTATTTATTTATTTAGATTTATTTATCAATTTAAATTAATTAATTAATTAATTATTAACTTACTTATATTTTCTTTTTTTTTTTTTTTTTTGACTATTTTTACTTAATTTTTGCCATCTTGTATAATAGAATTTAGTGTGTCGCGGAAAATTGAATTCATTTGTATAAATTTTTATCAATTTTCCAAATACGTCCAGTGGTTCAACGTAACACTCACATTGACGCATGTACATACCAGGGCTGTCGTTCTGGCTAATTTGGGGCCGAAATTCGGCCACATTCCCAACGCCGAAAACATACGTTTTTCCCAAAAATATTGACGATTTCCCAATTGACAGCAGTTGTCCTGACATAAATACGTAAATAAGATCAAATAATAAAAAAATTAGAATATATAATACAAATACCAGTTAAATTTTGATGTGCCAGATGTGAACATTTCGGAAATTCATTCCTCATCAGTGACACTAAGACCGAATAGTTTGATACATTAAAAATATAAGCCAAACAGTTGAAAAGAATGAATCTAAAGTTTCAAAATTATATAAATCCAAATCAAGCTAAGGAATGCCTGCATGAGGGAGTCTATTTACGACCTGATAATGTATGAATAATCCCCATTCGGCCGAGCTGACGAGTGCGCAGTTATCTTTCATAACCCGGAAGCACGTGTTTATGACTGATTCCCGATAAATATGTATGTAATAAATACTACAAAAGTATATGCCCCGTCGCTTCCTATAAACCGAAAGTAGAAAAAATGTCGCACAATTCAATATACTACCGGCGGAAAATTGGCAAGAAATCGGGAGATAGTTGCAGGAAAATTGATGACATTTTCAAGAAATGTGCAAGTAAAACAGAAAATCAAAGTAGTGTGGGTGCTGATGTTTAAGCTAGCGGTAGTAAAACTGACTCAAACTTGATACCCCCTCCAGAAAATGATGACAGTGTTTCAGTTGAGTGTTCCAACGATGTTAGCATTGAAACAAAAGATTCGGTTGATTCTTTAAGCCATACCAATAGCGAATCCGATACTGACAGTGAATCTGATGAACCAGTAACAAAAGTTTTGTACAGGATAGCAGACTGTTTACTAGTCAGAAACATGAAATAAATTACCCTTGGCTTTACTTGAGTGCAGCAAGAGGGAAATATTATATAAATATTGTGAATTTTGCAAATAGGACAGATGTTACACAGTTTTCTCTTAATGCTTTGCACATTTATTTGTTCATTAAGCTTTGTTTAGTTGTAATACAACCCTGTTTTTTCTACAGAACTGTTTTATATTATACTTCAACTTTTCCCAAAATGGTATAAAATGACGCTAATTTTCCCAAATCCACGGGCCCCGGCCCCAGTACCAAAAAGGTGTGTGACAGCCCTGCATACATTTCGCCATTAATCATGAACTCAACTAAGCATAAAAATCTAGCTTTGATGATTGTTGCGTTTCAATAAAATCAAAGTGCTCCGAATACACGATTGTGACGTCATTAATTGTTTTTAATCTCGTCGGTAGGTGATGTATTAAATTTTAATGACTTAGTGTATTAACTTCAAAACGCCGTTGTTGTTGTTTAGACGTTAAATGATGCATTCTGGGAACATTTCCGTTATAAACGGAAATGTTCCAATGAATTCTTCAAAGCAATTTACTATAAATATTTAATTAAACAATCTTCTGAACAAAAAATAGATACAAATAGGGAGATAATCAATAAAATCGATATTGTATTTTACCAGTAGAGATATTGACAGAGAGACACATCATCGTTTTATAGAAGGGAAGAGAAATTATCATTAATTAATAATTATTTTATTTTATCTTATTTTTATTTTATTTTATTTTATTTTATTTTATTTTATTTATTTATATTATTTTATCTTATCCTTTTCTTTGACTGAAATAAAGCAGGTTTTGTAAGAATATTTTTATAACAAAAAGTAGTCCAAAGCAGATGAAAGAGAGATGCGGATTGATTTCTCTCCGAAGGAAAAATAAAATTTTTTTACTTCACGAAAAGATGGATTTTTTTTTTAAAATGAACGTTAAACAATATGATTGTGTAACTTACTGTTTGAAATGAGCCATGACAAATTACTGTTTCCTATCCGTTTACGAGATCGATTGCTCGCTAAAATTTATAAATTAAGATTTTGCACTTGAATTAAAATCACGATAAACATTACGTTTATTTCCAGTCACGATTTAACAAGCCTAAAAATTAACCTTTGGTGTTAATAAACCTAGTTGTTTAAAAATTAAAATTTAACATTTTTTATTCTCTTTACATAAAATTTGAGGAAGATTTAAATGTCTTTCGGCTTGGAACGACGTGTATCTATAAATAACCTTATAAATTATAATTCACACACTTAAACGGTTAAGTTTTCATTTTCATTTCCACATTTATTATTAACTTTTTTCCCCGTTTTCATGATTGTATAAAATTAAGTTTAACTAATTTTTATCAAGGAAACGTCATTCATTACAGGTAAATTAATAGGATGTTTTAATAAGATTCGCAGGTAAAAGGGTAAACTGAAATCAATATTTTTCTCGGATGATTCATTGATACATGTATTCACAGAAACAGCTGTCCGATTTTAATAATAAGCTTTTCTTTGTGTATTACTCACGTCCAATGTCGTTCTCACATACAGGTTTTTGTTAACGATGACCTTTGACCTCGTCTACCCGGAAATCCCTACGGTTTACCTTGAGTTGTACAGTGGATATATAGATATACTACAAGTGTTGTGTATTTTTATATCACTTCTGAGTGCACATTTGTTCGCTGTTGGATAAACTTAGTGATACACATATCGATTTTTAGTGTTGTTCTTTAATGGAGGAACAACATGTCAGATTTATTTAAACAAGTATATTTTAATCGATAAAATGAAATAAGCTACAAATTTACAGATTGGAATTTTATATAGGTAATTACAAACCGAAAATAATGTGGAATTATTAGGAGAATCTGAATCGGTAGGTAATCCATTTTATTATATACTAAATGTATTGATAGCTTCCTGCTGAAAAAATATTTTTAGTTTTTTCCATACTTTCACCAATTATTTATTTAGTTATTTATTTATTTATTTATCTATCAATTATTTATTTATCTATTTATGTATTTATTTATTCGACATTTTTTTTATTTACCAAGTTCAGTAATATTCAAAATACAAGTTGTTGATATAACAATGGAAAAATACTAATGTGCTAGGTTTGGTAGACAAATACGGTGCAAAGTTGACAAATGTGGTAAAAGTTTGACAAATACGGTGAAAAGTTGACAAATGTGGTAAAATGTTGACAAATACGGTGTAAGGTTGATAAATGTGGTGTAAGGTTAACAAAAACAATTCACGACACAAATACGGTAAACTTGACTTTGGCAAATAAAGGGATAAATTGATAAATCTGTACGTGAAAGGTTGACAAATCTGTACGTAAATGGTTAACAAATTTGGTGAAAGATTGACAAAAACAGCGTCAGGTTGACTTATACGGCGTCAGGGTGACAAATACGGTTTAAGATAATAAATACTGTGAAAGGTTGAAAATACGGTGTGAAGTTGACAAAAAGGCTTCAATTTTTCAAATATAGTAAAGAAGTTGACAAATACTGTGTCAGATTGACAAATCTGTACCAGATTGACATTCGGTGCCAGGTTGACAAATAATGTGCCAGGTTGATAAATACGGTGGTGCCAGGTTGAAAAGTACGGTTGTGCCAGGTTGACAAATACGATGGTGCCAGGTTGACAAATACGATGGTGCCAGGTTGACAAATGTAGTGAAAGTTTGACAAATACGGTAAAAGGTTGACAAACACACAAATACGGCGACAGATTGCATATACGGTGAGAAGATGTGAATATAGGATGGATTGTTAACAGATACGGTTAAAGGTTGGCAAAAACGGTGTAAAGTTGTTATATTAATAAATGTTTTGATGTGGGGTTTTTTAAATTCCGCGGGATAAAATGATATTATCCTTATATTCAACATAAAGGTTTCACCACACACACACACACACACGCACACACACACACTCTCTCTCTCTCTCTCTCTCTCTCTCTCTCTCTCTCTCTCTCATTTCAAAGAAACACACAATGTAGTAATTAATATGTGGATGGGAAAAACCACAAAATATTTAAATCCTTAAACAAAACCATCCAAGCCTTTAAATGCATAATTTAGCTAAAAAAATAACATAACAGTTCTGCAAATTACAGTAGTATAATTAAAATTCATGACACGAAGGTGGTCTCACATTAAACCCAACAATAATATGTATCAGTCAGGTTGTTAATATTTATCAAATTCTAAACCACTACTTTACACGGCGTATTGATGACTTCATATAGAAGAATATTTCAGTTTGTACTCTTCTATAGCGTTCAGAATATTATAACAAATGATATACTTCCCTAATTTTAGTTTGTTTTAACTCCTTCCTGATTATCATCACGGTTTTAAAAGGATAATCTTGCGACTTTGTTACCAAGTGGTCGAAAATGCTGGCTTGCAGTTCAGAGTGTCAGACAGCGCCATTATTTACTGAAGTTTATTGAACAAATACACCACCATCACCACTACAACCTGGTCTATATTTACCTCTTACACCGTAAACACTACCACAACCTGGTCTTTAGTGACCTCTTACACCGCCAACGCCACCTCAACTTGGTCTATATTTACCTCTTACACCGTAAACACCACCACAACCTGGTCTATATTTACCTCTTACACCGCCACCACTACCACAACCTGGTCTATAGTTACTTCTTACACCACTAACACTACACAACCTGGTCTATATTTACCTATAACACCGCCAACACCACCACTACGACCTGGTCTATATTAACCTTTTACAACGCCAACACCACCATCACAACTTGGTCTATATTAACCTCCTACACCGCCAGCGCCACCACTACCGTCACAACCTGGTCTATATTTACCTCTTACACCGCCAACACCACCACAACCTGGACTATATTTACCTCCTTACACCACTAACACTACCACAACCTAGTCTATATTTACCTATAACACCGCCTACACCACCACTACGACCTGGTCTATATTCACCTTTTACAACGCCAACACCACCATCACAACCTTGTCTATATTTACCTCTTACACCGCCAACACCACCATCACAACCTGGTCTATATTTACCTCTTACACCGCCAACGCATTCATCACAACTTGGTATATATTTACCTATAACACCGCCAACGCCACCGCAACCTGGTCTATATTTACCTCTCACACCGCCAACGCCACCATCACAACCTGGACTATATTTACCTCTCACACCGCCAACGCCACCATCACAACCTGGTCTATATTTACCTATAACACCGCAAACACCACCACAACCTGGTCTATATTTACCTCTTACACCGCCAACGCCACCGCACCTTTTTCTTGTACTTGAGCTTGTTCCATCCACAAATCTAACAGCAAAATTAACCGGTTTTTTTTAAAAAAGGGACATAATCCTGACTGGTTCCATTCCCCCTAAACGCTACGTTTATAAGTAATATGTTTCATAGATTTATAAAAATATTTATAGCGCTTTTTGGGGATTGTACTACAATAGAACCATTGAAATTAAAGAGGATAGATTATGGTGGTTTATTGAAAAACATTCTGTACTACCAGCTACATTTGCTCTATACCATGTCACCGGTACTACAAAAGATGCTATTTTATTGTAAAATAAAAATAAATAATAATGCATGTATATATAATGAAAACCAATATTTAACTCAAATTGTTATACGACCAAACACCCACACAAAGGCAGTATTATAATTAACTTAATTAATGCATTTCACAGTTAAAACAATTATTTAAATTATCTTATGGACAATTAAGATTTTAATCACACTAGCGTGACACTATGGACTACAAATTGTATAAAACGTTTAATTAACGCTGATGATATATTCTGATCAGTAAGATGTTTATCCGGTGTCAATTAATGGGGCCCTTGTTTCGTATTTTGTCTGGTATTACTTTAAAGCACAATAAAACACAGGTAATTCACAACTGACGATGACTTGTTTTATTTTGAAGATCGATAAAGGGAGCAGATTGCAAGAAAATCATTTGATGTTTTCAATAAATTAACTTGGCCGAATGTGTCTACATGTATTTAAAAATGTCCAAATTTCCTCATGATCAAATAATTTATATATAGCACTCACAGTAAAAAGTTTATTTACCCATAACTCGGGTGTTGGTTTCTTTAGCTCAGTTGACAGAGCGCACGTCTAACTCGTGTTTTGGTTTCTGTAGCTCAGTTGACAGAACGCGCGTCTAACTCGTGTATTGGTTTCTATAGCTCAGTTGACAGAACGCGCGTCTAACTCGTGTATTGGTTTCTATAGCTCAGTTGACAGAACGCGCGTCTAACTCGTGTATTGGTTTCTATAGCTCAGTTGTCAGAGCGCACGTCTAACTCGTGTATTGGTTTCTGTAGCTCAGTTGACAGAGCGCACGTCTAACTCGTGTATTGGTTTCTTTAGCTCAGTTGTCAGAGCGCACGTCTAACTCGTGTATTGGTTTCTATAGCTCAGTTGACAGAACGCGCGTCTAACTCGTGTATTGGTTTCTATAGCTCAGTTGACAGAACGCGCGTCTAACTCGTGTATTGGTTTCTATAGCTCAGTTGACAGAGCGCACGTCTAACTCGCGTATTGGTTTCTTTAGCTCAGTTGTCAGAGCGCACGTCTAACTCGCGTATTGGTTTCTATAGCTCAGTTGACAGAGCGCACGTCTAACTCGTGTATTGGTTTCTTTAGCTCAGTTGTCAGAGCGCACGTCTAACTCGCGTATTGGTTTCTATAGCTCAGTTGACAGAACGCGCGTCTAACTCGTGTATTGGTTTCTATAGCTCAGTTGACAGAGCGCACGTCTAACTCGTGTATTGGTTTCTGTAGCTCAGTTGTCAGAGCGCACGTCTAACTCGCGTATTGGTTTCTATAGCTCAGTTGACAGAGCGCACGTCTAACTCGTGTATTGGTTTCTGTAGCTCAGTTGTCAGAGCGCACGTCTAACTCGCGTATTGGTTTCTGTTGCTCAGTTGACAGAACGCACGTCTAACTCGCGTATTGGTTTCTATAGCTCAGTTGACAGAGCGCACGTCTAACTCGTGTATTGGTTTCTTTAGCTCAGTTGTCAGAGCGCACGTCTAACTCGCGTATTGGTTTCTATAGCTCAGTTGACAGAACGCGCGTCTAACTCGTGTATTGGTTTCTATAGCTCAGTTGACAGAGCGCACGTCTAACTCGTGTATTGGTTTCTGTAGCTCAGTTGTCAGAGCGCACGTCTAACTCGCGTATTGGTTTCTATAGCTCAGTTGACAGAGCGCACGTCTAACTCGTGTATTGGTTTCTGTAGCTCAGTTGTCAGAGCGCACGTCTAACTCGCGTATTGGTTTCTATAGCTCAGTTGACAGAACGCACGTCTAACTCGTGTATTGGTTTCTATAGCTCAGTTGTCAGAGCGCACGTCTAACTCGCGTATTGGTTTCTTTAGCTCAGTTGTCAGAGCGCACGTCTAACTCGTGTATTGGTTTCTATAGCTCAGTTGTCAGAGCGCACGTCTAACTCGTGTATTGGTTTCTTTAGCTCAGTTGACAGAACGCACGTCTAACTCGCGTATTGGTTTCTATAGCTCAGTTGACAGAGCGCACGTCTAACTCGTGTATTGGTTTCTTTAGCTCAGTTGTCAGAGCGCACGTCTAACTCGTGTATTGGTTTCTATAGCTCAGTTGACAGAACGCGCGTCTAACTCGTGTATTGGTTTCTGTAGCTCAGTTGACAGAGCGCACGTCTAACTCGTGTATTGGTTTCTATAGCTCAGTTGTCAGAGCGCACGTCTAACTCGCGTATTGGTTTCTATAGCTCAGTTGACAGAGCGCACGTCTAACTCGTGTATTGGTTTCTATAGCTCAGTTGACAGAGCGCACGTCTAACTCGTGTATTGGTTTCTGTAGCTCAGTTGACAGAGCGCACGTCTAACTCGTGTATTGGTTTCTATAGCTCAGTTGACAGAGCGCACGTCTAACTCGCGTATTGGTTTCTATAGCTCAGTTGACAGAGCGCACGTCTAACTCGTGTATTGGTTTCTGTAGCTCAGTTGACAGAGCGCACGTCTAACTCGTGTATTGGTTTCTATAGCTCAGTTGACAGAGCGCACGTCTAACTCGCGTATTGGTTTCTATAGCTCAGTTGACAGAGCGCACGTCTAACTCGTGTATTGGTTTCTGTAGCTCAGTTGACAGAGCGCACGTCTAACTCGTGTATTGGTTTCTATAGCTCAGTTGTCAGAGCGCACGTCTAACTCGCGTATTGGTTTCTATAGCTCAGTTGTCAGAGCGCACGTCTAACTCGTGTATTGGTTTCTATAGCTCAGTTGACAGAGCGCACGTCTAACTCGTGTATTGGTTTCTGTTGCTCAGTTGACAGAGCGCGCGTCTAGAGTGTGGTAGGTCAAGAGTTCGAGCCTCAGTCAGTTTTGCACGTTCCCCTTTTTCCATTATATTAGGCAGGGACCTGTAATACTAGCAATATGCGTCCCTGTATTAGGCAAGTAGTAACTTCCAGGAAGTACCTAATCTACGCGTCGGTCGTGGGGTTGAATCTGGCGATGTTTTATTAAAAGTGATTGAATTGAAATATTGGAAAAGAGAAATGTATCGGTCTGGGTAGCTCACTTGGTGAGAACGTACACCTAAAGTATGGGTCCCAGGTTCGATTTTTTTCTTTTCCTGCCCGTGGCACTATTGAACACATTATATAGAGTTTTCGTGAAATGTTATCAATAAAACTTCATATACTAAAAATTTCAAAATTTAATACAAAGCACATGGCATTGCAATGTTGTTCTGTAAATTTTGAAGCCTGATAATTAATTACTTTAGAAACTATTGCAGCAACAGAGTTTGTGGTGTATACTTATGTTATCGGACAGTGAGCACATTAACCTTGGATTTACTCTCTACTGACCGATCGTTATTGTGAGACGGGTCGATCTCCTCGGCAAATGACCGATAAGAAAAGCTTAGGTGTCCTAGATTCCAGTCCAGTTTTGCTAAACTGTATTTTACTTTCTCTTTGTTGAGATTTTGAAATGTTTTTGAAGATTTTTTTTTTATGTACCGAATTCATGAGATATGATTCTAGTTTGCAGTTTTTGTCATTCGTTGTTTATCTGCTAAATTAAGAGTTCAAATGCACCTTTCATTTTGAGTGCGTTTTGTACTTCTTTATCAAAACGGATATAAATTAAACTATATTATACATAACCAGGGCTTATATACGTGTATCATAACTTAAATCTTCTATTAAAGGAGAAGGAAAGGTGCCAGATTATCGTCTTTGTGACAATCCGGTATAACAAGGGAGGGTTCTGACCTTTGACTCCGTGTATAGGTCTAATTGTCAACTCGTCCGTAATTAACAATGTGGTGGTGTACAGTTGCTTTCTTAAAGTGTTGATTAATCCGGTATAACACTAGCTTACCTGGTGTGCTGAAGCACTGATGTGTAATTAAGTCACAAGGTGAGTTTTTGGTGTCACCTACAATTGTGAGAATAAAAAGGTGAAAATTCTCACAGGTATACTCGTCTGTAAAAATAATGAACTGGCATAACAAAAACACGAAATATCAAAGCTTTAAAAGGTTAAACTTTATACCTTTGCAATAATAAAAATAGTAATAATAATAATAATAATACAAGAAGAGGCCAACATGCAGATAATATTTTTCCTTTCTAGTCTTTTTGTTCTCCTTCAGTTGAACACAAATAAACAAATTCCGTATCGTGTCTGTTGCCAGGCATGTGTACCAGGAAGGAGGAAGCACCCGGAAATCCATTTCTCACCAAGTGCACCGTAAGTGTCCCGTCGTAGGATTGAACCCGGTCGGGCCTTCCGAGAAATAAGTGAGAGCTCAACCACAAGGCTTTAAGATCCGGACCAGAAAGCCCGAGTACCCTGTTATATTGACTACATACAACATAATATCATGACTAGCTCAACTCCCCTAAACTGTTGTAATTTCCGGTTACTTTTTGTTTTATTTCAAAATCATATTTTATGAGTAAACCACAAGTGTATTTCGCATCTAAGTGGTGTATAACACCCTCTCACAAGATCACGGGGGCGTATAATCCCACTTAGGAGATCACGTGGGCGTAAAACTCCATTACTCTCGGCGTAAGACACCATTAATCCACTCCACTCAGGAGATCACGGGGATGTAAAACACGACTACTCCACTCCACTCATGAGATTATGGAGTGTTAAAACACTATAACTCCGGGCGTATAACGCCATTAATCCGGGCGTATAACGCCATTACTCCACTCCACTCAGGAGATTACTGGGGCGTATAACACCTTTACTCCGGGCGTATAACGCCATTACTTCACTCCACTCAGGAGATTACTGGGGCGTATAACACTATTACTCCGGGCGTATAACACCATTACCCCACTCCACTCCACTCAGTAGATTACGGGGCGTTTAACTTAATTACTCCGGGCGTATAGCACCATTACTCCACTCTACTCAGGAGATAACATCATTACTACCGGCGTAAAACACCATTACTCCGGGTGTATAGCACCATTACTCCACTCCACTCAGGAGATAACATCATTACTACCGGCGTTTAACACCATTACTTCGGGCGTAATACACCATTACTCCGGGCGTAATACACCATTACTCCGGGCGTATAGCACCATTACCCCCACTCCACTCAGTAGATCACGGGGGCGTTTAACACCATTACTCCGGACGTATAACACCATTACCCAACTACATTCAGGAGATCACGGGGACGTATAACACCATTACTCCGGGCGTGATATACCATTACTCTGGGCGTATAGCACCATTACTCCACTCCACTCAGGAGATAACACCATTACTCTGGGCGTATAACGCCATTACTCCGGGCGTATAACACCATTACCCCACTACACTCAGGAAATCACGGGGGCGTATAACACCATTACTCCGGGCGTAATACACTATTACTCTGGGCGTATAGCACCATTACCCCACTACACTCAGGAGATCACGGGGGCGTATAACACCATTACTCCGGGCGTAATACACCATTACTCTGGGCGTATAGCACCATTACTCCACTCCACTCAGGAGAGTTCAAACATTTTATTGAGTTGAGAGTTGGTTCTTCACTAAAACTTTGTATTTTGTATTGGGTTTGATTGTTACTAGAACAGTTTACTTATTTCCGGTTCTTCATTTAAACAATTTACAAAATTTTTCTGAAACCTTTTTTTGGAACATTTAATTTTTAATATGTTAAAAAAATCATGGATCGATATTATCAATTACTATGAACAATTCAAGCTGGACCTTAAAATGTGTTCTCCTTTTACGATTAATTTAACAGTTAAGATCATAGGGCAGATAATATCTCTTTATAAAGACAAGAGTTAAACCTCGTTCCCACTTGGTTCACTGAATTCATTCATTACTTGACGTTTGTTCATCACGCAATATAATAAAAGTGAGCTTAATGTTGTGTTAAAAACCGAAATGAAGTTCGGTTATTATTCTTCCAAATTTAGCGTACGTCTATCATATGAATCGTGTTTGGACTTGACAATGTAATTTTTTTTAGATCAGTTGCATCACTCGATAGCCAACTGGGAGAAGTTCAAAATCCAATTTTGTTGACTTCGGATATTAGACCTACTAAGTCGCACTTAATGCACTTCAATCAGACTTAGTCAAATGAAGTCAGAATTGAAGCAGTTTGACAAATCTGACCTGTGAAAGATATACTAGACTATGTCAGAATTGAGACAGAAATGATGCCTTTAGACTATGTCACAATTTAGTAGTTAGGCTTGATCAGACGAGACAGTTAGACGAAATAAGAGTTTCAGAGTTAAGAGAGTTTGTCTGTTAGAATTGAAGCAGCTAGGATATGTCAGAATGCAGTTAGACTAAGTCAGAATTAGGATAGGCCTAATAATGTCAGACCTGAGGCTGTCAGAATAATATCAAGACATGAAGCTGTCAAAATGATATCAGTCCTTAGACTGTCAGAATAATATCAGGCCTGAAACTGTCACAGACTTGAGGCTGTCAACATAATGTCGGACCCGAGACTGTCAGAATAATGTCAGATCTGAGACTGTCAGAATGAATAATGTCAGATCTGAGACTGTCAGAATAATATCAGACCTGAGGCTGTCAGAATAATATCAGACCTGCAGCTGTGGGAATAGTGTCAGAATTTAGACAGTCAGATTTTCATAACTGAGAAGGAAGTCAGAATAATGTCGCACTTTAAGAACTCACCCTGAGAAAAAGTAAGACCGAATCTAGTAAAATCATGGGAGATCAAAGAATTTTTCACTATGCATAAAATGACATATTGTTAGTGAATTTTGTTTAGGTAAGGGTCAAAGGTCACCTCAGGTAACGAGGAAAGGTATATAAATTTGAACTTGTTAAAAAGAACAATTTTGATTTGCTTGGAAGTGTAAGAATTTCCGATAACACTGATTATTCTGCTTTGTGATAAATTTTTAATAAAGTTTAAATCACAGTTCACCGTTTTCGTATTTAGTCACGTTAGTGAGAACAAAACACCTTACCCATGTTACATGTATGTTTAATCAATTTTTGGCTTAAGCAAAATTATTTTGAATATTTTTTTACAAATCGTATTCAAAACTTCAAAACTCGAACGTGTGTACCATTAAAGACATTTTGTGTACCGTGTCCTGTGCTAGTTTTAATAATATTTTTATAAAAAAAGTTTTTTTTAAAAAGAATTAGAAAAATAATAAAAATTTAGCACATGACAACCGTTCTAGTGCACTTGTTTTATCTTCTCAACAAGAGATGAAAGGAATGAAGCCTTAAATTCAAAGTACATGACGGGACTCGAACCGGAAGTCTCGCTGATCATTGTCGATTTCTAAATAACACCATCTCGATATAGACGTTATTTCATTCACTGCTGTGTTTATTTCATATGGAGTGTATAAGTGAATATTTTAGTGGAAAGTAACATATTGTAAGCATTATGGCCTGCACCTCTTGGTCACTTTAACAACGTCTAGACAAGTTAGTTGAGACAAACGGATTTAAAAAAAAAAAAAAAAAAAAAAAAAAAAAAAAAACTGACCATTACGTTCGTCAAGAATCAAACCCTTACCAATGTAAGATATAGAGTTAAAGGCAAATGATGGTCAATATTATGATGGATTTTACACGTGGGCGTTTGTTTTCACGTGTCTGAAACACACATGCAATCTTACACGTACATTATACCTAGCTTGTTTAAACAAACTCCCTCGTTTTTCTTTAATTTATGTATTTAATATAATGCTTGATTTAAATTTTACGGTTTTTGCAGTTTATATTGCTAATTTATAATTTTTTTCTAACGATATTTGTTCCTGATATCAACACGATTGAATTCGACACAGTAGCAGTCAAATAATGAATGTAAAAATTAATAAAACTGTATATATTATAAATATTTTGGTTTTAGTTTAAAAATAACCCCTGTGGTGAATCTTCGTGTTGCGTGAATCGTCGTTAAATGTAGCGTTAATATTAAAAGCAGGTTTTCATTGCTGGGCCTTTGTAAGCTAAAACAACTTTTACTTTAAAACACGTCTATAAACAACTTCTTTAAATAACATAATTTTAAAATCAAATTTAAATATATACATAAAATGTACTTGTATGGTTTTATTAAATGCAAATCTTGTGGTTATGATATATATATATATATATATATATATATATATATATATATATATATATATATATATATATATATATTTCATTATACATGTGTATTATTTTTATAACTGTATTAAAGAATCAGGCGCTTGTATTCTTTCGCTTCCTAATCCGATTCCAAAATGTTATTGTATTTTCAGATATCGAGAAAAGAACAGAGAAAAACAGATTTAGGATTAAGTGGTATTAATTAAGACTTTTAAAGAAGTGAAACAAGCTTACCAGGAAAAATTGGTGAACTTGTTTTTCAATAATTTCGTAGAAATTTACTATGAATCATTTTTAAAATGTAAATAATTATTTCTTTTTTTAAAAAATTTTGAATAGTTATTTATATAAAATGTCGTTTTTAAAATTCTGGGGGAAAAAGTCCAAATCAAAGGATCTCGAAGATTATAAGGAAAATGATGGCCAAACGGAAGCGGAAAGAGAAAAAAGTAAACTACGTCATCAATTATCTATATCGAGGTCAGGACGATATAAACAAAAGAAATGGGAACGGTCTGGAATATTAGATAAACCGGAACTGTTTAACGGAAATGACGATTCTAGTGATGAAAGTGTTCAAAATTCAAACTCACAATCTGCTTCAACTGGTCATTCTAGATCTCCGAACAACACATGTCGAAATATACAGCAAGTTCCGGGCATGGGATTAAAGGCGGGAATGTCTTCACAAACGGCGAGAGTATAACAAAAAAATGGATATATATGTGTACAGTGTGGTATAAATCGAAGTGCAAAATGAAAATTTGTATGAATGAAAAATATTGTGTCATTTAAAATGTTGCAAACATTGAAATTTATTTTGAGAGAGTCTTAAAATAGTCAAAAGAGATCGTTGTAATTTATTCAATAGTGCTAAAATGACACGTGCTTACACGACATTTGGATAAATTTAGATTAAACAGTTGTAGTAATTAACTTGGAAGTGCCTTTTGACGCTTTCTTTTATGATTTTGTATGAATTGTGATTATTTTGATCTGGATGTTGAGAAATTGTTTTGATATACGAGCAAATGTGAATATGAACATGACAAGAATTATGCGAATTTGTGATTTAATAAGAATAATTTGGCATTTGGTATGGCGACTATTTTTCCCGTGTCCCATGTGTCTGTGTGTGTTCAAACGTATTTTTTTAATTTGCTCATTTATTTGTAGACGATGTGCATATATAATTTAACGTTTACGTTGAAGTCCAGATGCCCAGTGTGTGTGTGTGTGTGTGTGTGTGTGTGTGTGTGTGTGTGTGTGTGTGTTTCATGGTATTTTATGGAACAAACTGATCGATCTTCCTTCAGTATTCAGCAGACATTAAAATATCAAGTGCTACTTTTTCATAAAACTAAAGAATTAAAACCTGTCAGATTATGATTTATTGATAAAACCAGAGATAAAAAAGAACAAAAAAGTTTGCTTATCCCAGGTGAATATTATTCTGTCGAAGGTTTTTATTTTTAATTTTTTTAATTTTTTTTTACTTTATTTTTATTTTTTTTTTTCATTTATTTATTTATTTAATTATTATTATTTTTATTATTATTATTATTATTATTATTTTGTAGTAAAATGATTTTTTTTCAAAATCCAGATATTCTGTTACTATTCTCATTATCAAATCCGTAACCGGAGTTATCGTTCCTTACCTGTTTTTTATGATAAATACGATTTAATAGCGTTTATAGATTTTAACTAGACAAGTTAGGAGTGTTTCCGACCAGTTACAAATTTTAATGCAGTTTTCCAGAGTGGTTTAATGTTTTTGGATAAAAGTTGCAAAATTTGTACGACCATGAATTCATACATCAAGTGGTACAAAACTTTTTGATACAGTAATCTAGTCGTCAGCCCCCCCCCCCACCCCCCACCCCCCACCCCCCGGTATGAGATACAGATGTTTGCACTTTGAAGCATTTTTATATAACATTTTTACAACATTAAAATTTTGTCTGATATCATTAATATCGATCGCCATTTCTTCCTGCAAGTTAAACGCATTTTTATCATACGGTAGATGACGTGAAGGTGATGGCGTCAAGATGAATACGTAATTTATTTATAAATAATCGAAATAATTTTTTTCTATAAAAATAATCTTTTCAATTAAAAAGGTCATAATATTTTGCACAAAATGCTTTGCAATATAAGAATAGCGAGTGTTTTTGTTCTGAAATGTGGTTTTGGATTTGATTGTTTTATCATTTAAAAGAAAACAAATCAGCTTATTATAGTAATATATCAAATTTTAACCAATCACTTTTGTTGCTATATACAGATTTTCTATCTGTTGTCCAATCATATTGCTTCATGAAAATTTTACATGTATGTGATATTTGTGGCTTGTTCTGTATTCTCGCAAAGCTTTCAAAGAATGGGGACCTAATGAATCTTTTTAACTAATAAAATTTAAAATAATGATTTTAATAAATAAAATATTTTAAAAACATACAGCTTTGTTTTTATTAATGCTTAAGAAAAGGATGTTTAAATGATGCTGGAAATTTGCATACTGCAAACGTACTAATTTTAGCGTGTACATATTTTAGCGCAATTTACATTCTCAACTAGTTCGCGTGGATTTAAATTAGCGCAAAACAACTTTATTGAAACAGACTATAAGTCAGGTGTATTTAAATTAGCGCTACTTTCCTAGCATTAAAATCACTAAAATTAATACACCGCTAAAATTGATGTGAACAGTATTTAGTACAAATAAAGTATGAATAGATTTGCTTGCTGAACCGTGAGTAGAACATTGTTTTTTCTTAATAAAATGAAAGCATCGAATTTTTGGTACCACAGCTATAATTTTGTTATTTTGAGTTTACAAAAAAAATCGAAATTTTGAATATATCGAAATTAAACTAGAAGTCAATAAGTTATCCAATCGTCTCTGTATTTTAATCGTCAAGGATCTTTCAGCCATTCACACATTCGCTTTGACTTCATAAAAATTGGAGCCTATGTGCTTATCTGGCAAGCAAATATTGATTCCACATGTTTACACATATTCCTGAGCTTTTTTGGTATTTGTGCACGTGCGTCTTATCTACATTTTATACAAAAAATCATTGATGGTGACTTAAAGACCATGAACGAACTGACAAACAATGTTACAGATTTACGTCATATGATGGTGTCCATTTTACTGATTTCAAGCCACCAGAATAAGTTTAAACTTCTAAACAATCAGGAATGAACCTTTACATAACATTATACATGTACTACTTTTTATGCAGGTTTGGAAACATCACATGACCTTTAACTATGATAAAGTAAGCAATATCTTGTTGAAGACCGAATTCTCGCGGTGACTTCATGGACAAACTCTTTTTAAATTTTGGAATTACTTGAATTTCACCCTTTGGCAAAGATTGTTTTGTTGTAGTTACCATGACGTCATAGTTGACACCAAAAACAATAATTTTACTAAAGTTTTTTTTTAAAATGAATTTACATAGTGATATACAAATAAGTTTCGGAATAACCAGAAATTTGAACTAGGAGAAAGGGGGGGGGGGGCAGAAGCAACGTATCCTTGAAATGAGTTTTTGTAAAACAGGTTTATGCTGTAATGTGCTGATTTTGATTTCTATTTAAATAATGCATTAAAAATCCGCATAAGTCAATGCTAACCTAAATGACCAAGTGTTATTTACGTTCAAGGCATAAAATAATCGCTGATTTAAAAAATTCAGATGTCTTAGGCTATCCTAAAAACTAGATACTTCTGGCAGGTAAGGGACATTATGATAATGTGTTATCAATTCATGTTGTTCAACAAATAAATAAGTGACTTCAAACAGGCAAAGGGCATAACGTCAAAGTATAATCAATTTAAGTGGTTCAGTAAGGCCCAGACTAGTAACTTCCGGCAGCCAGGGAGCATGACGACAAAATCGTGTTAAATAATGTTGTTCAACAAAACTCCAACAGCCCCAGGCGGTTTATTAAAAAAAAAAATCGAATTAATTAGAGTTTTTCAACAAAACGGGAACCATTGAACGGATATAATGACAAAATGGTGTTGTTCACATACTGAAAATAATGATTATAAAACTCCCTTATCTTGAACAATCACCGTAAAATGACAAATAGTTTTGTGATTCAACATTATTCTGTGATTATTGATGATAATAAAACTGCTGACTTTATACAGGCAACTGTAATAATGATGATATGATATTCAGTGCTGTGGTTAAACACGTAATGGGACCACTGATTATAATACTTTGTTCAAGCACTGGGGATAATGACAAAATGGTACCCGATGGTGTAGTTATGAGACCACTGATTATTATACTTTGTTTGAGCACCGGATATTCACACAAAAAAGTTATCCAGTGGAATGGCTCCAAATAGAACTTCGACTACTGATGATAAAACGCCATACTTGAGTCAGATGACACATTGGTGTCCATAAATGCCTTGGTGTTTATGTACTAACTGATTGATTTACATTTATACATTTTTCAGGCATACATTGCATGCATACATTTCATGCTAATCTGATTTTCGCTGTATTTAAAATTTAAAAATTCATAATTTTCATTACAAACAAGATCATTATTAACACAATACGCTATAAAATATGTTGTTTTTGTTAACGGTTTTAAGAACAAAAACGGAAACAAAACTACACGATGAATAAACAATAAAATCACCCATACGCATATTTTATTCCACGGGTATTAATTATTATGGCACATATGTTTATTATAATATTTAAAAAGTGATCTGTGAAAACACACGTAATTAATTTGTTGACTTCTTCCAATTATTGTACGATAAGGAATAATAATTTTCTATCGAACGTTTTAACTTATGACTCTATGTCAATAGCTGTCAAACAGAATATCGACGAACTGATATACGGGTTACTAACTCTATTGTTTGGAAGTCATTTAAATATAACTTAGTTTTAAATGTGTTTATGATATTCAATGAAATTGAGTTAAAAGGTTTTTAAGTGTGTTTTTGCATATGTAATTGTGGTGATAATTTTGAACAAGAACAGTGTGGCAGAATACAAAATGTTTCCTACATAACGATGCTTGTAGAGAACTACATGTGAAAATAAATGACATCGCCTATTCCAAGAAAAAACGTTGTTTTACGGGAAATATCATCAATATTATATCCGATAGGTAAAGTTTGCACTGAAATACGTGATACGAAAGTTGGTAGTGACTGTTCTTTCGCTAGGCACTCGGCATTACGAAATGCAAGTCACTAAAAATAAACGAGGTCCCGTGTCAAGGTAAGCGTGAAATGATATAAAACACTGCTGTATAATGCCATCAGCGCAACGCATAGGCAAATTTTCTGCACCGCTATAGCTGGCGACGTCTCGATACAAGCAAAATATTATTGACTGGGACGTTAAACACCATTACTCAACTCAACCCAAGTACGTTATACGGTGTCACGTTGAACGATTGTGATCTCATTAACATCGATCAAATATTAGGTGCAAAATGTGAAAAGTTACGCAGATATCATACTATAGAGAAGTGTTGGGTGTTTGGGATGGAAAACTTACGACGATAAAATCTTACAGACAAGAGGGGATGTTTTCTATCCATCAGTAAGATTAAAAGCTTGCTCTTGTGGCGAATAAAGGTAAATTGCTGATGCTACGTTAAACAACATTATAACTAACAAATCCTTCAAATTTCATCGGAGAGAGAGAGAGAGAGAGAGAGAGAGAGAGAGAGAGAGAGAGAGAGAGAGAGAGAGAGAGAGAGAATGAGAGGGGGCGGCACGTGTTAAATGTGTTAAATCTATGGAGAGAACATAAAACATGTTACCCATAACTAGAAAAAAGTTTATCTTTTGATAATTTATGATAGATGTTTAAATTAAAATCTGCATAAATAAAGTTTTGGTTAATTTAAAAAAAAAAAATTGGCATATATAACATATTGAGTACTGTATATTGAACACAAGAGTACACACATGACGGGATATGGCTTAAACGTAATAAACTTAAACATGTTTGTGTAATGTTCACGATTCTCAACACGAACCGCGCATGCTTGCAATGTCGAGCAGTTTAAAACGGGGCAAGAATAATAAATATTATATAAGTCTTAATGTTTGGTTGTAAGTTGCTTAAAATCGCATCATCAAATATTTCCTACGAGACATTTTTTTTTCATCAACATCAAGAATTAATCAAACTACAAGTCCATGTATCACTGGGAATGTACGCAGTACTTAATGGCGACAATTGGAGCTGGGGCATTCATCCGTAATGTCACAGATAAACATAAAAGACTATCATAACAGGTATCAAATAAATTAATAAAGACTAACGACAAGAAAAAAAAATTGAAGAATTCCCATTTGCGATCCATTGAAGACAAACACGTTTTTGGTTTTAGAACTATTCGGTCATAGCGGCTTCTAAAGTATGTGGTAAACGGTATCTGTTAATTAAATATTTTATGTTTTTATCAAATGTCATAACAGGTAGACTGAACCTCACAACATCATTCTCGCACCTTTCTTTTATCATCAGCAAGTTTTCTACCTTAGTCTAGTGCTCCTGTTTCTCTAATCATAACTTGCAACTTCAGTCTAAATATTAAGTAAAAGAATCTTGACTGGATTGTTAACATTATACTAACATTCAAAGCATTTTTTCTCTGCCCAGTAAACCTCGACCTTGTTCAATCGAAAATGACCTTCGCTACCACTTGAGAAAACAACTAAGAAAGCATACGACCATCACAAACCATATGACTATTGGATACATCGAGACAGAGGTACCAAGAGAACAGGCAGCACAAGCCATCTGAATATTGTATATATCAACACAAAACTACCGAAAACACATTTGATCGTAAAAGAACTGTCCAAATAACGAGAACCACAAGGAACTCATAAGATCAATACAACGTTATTTTTTTAAAACAGAGAATTCTTAAACACATTAAGCCGCCAATAAACCGTCAAAATATTGTATAACAAAACCAGCACATGTACATTTGATCGTTCCGAATATTGCAAACATCAAGAAAGAATCACCATAAACATCATTACATACCATGAGAACAACGAATATTCCAACCACAAATCACGGTGCTTAAGAAAGAAATTAGCACCAATTCGTTAAAATTACGACACAGAAGACCACGTCCTGAGTCAAACACGCAATACCTGAAGTTTGTTTATTTTGTCGCACATTAAAAGACTCCAAAGTATACAAAAATAGTCGAAAAAAAACATAAGTGATGAATTATTAATATTTATGATAGATTTGTCAGACAAAGATATTTATATTTATCATAACTCGACATAAAAGTAAGAACGATGTTGTTGTTGTCTCGTATGATGTAAATATAATGCATAATGAACATTTATATCAAACAATCCTTATCATAATGCAAACTATTACACAGCTCAGACATGTTTACTCGTTTATGCGTCTGAAGTCTATAATTTAATAGTCATAAGTCCAATAAGCAATATAACCAACCACACCACTGGATATTTACAATAGTGTCTGTACAAAGTCGGGAGTTTTATAATCAGTGGTCCCAATAATACTACAACCACACCATAGGACATTTACACCAGTTGCTGTACAAAGTCGGGAGTTTTATAATTAGTGCTCCAAATAGTACTATAACCACCCTGCTTGACATTTACACCATTGTCTGTACAAAATCCTGAGTTTTATAATCAGTGGTCCCAATAATACTATAACCACACCACAGGACATTTACACCAGTGTCTGTACAAAGTCGGGAGTTTTATAATAGTACTTTAACCACACCACTGGACATTTACACCAGTGTCTGTAATAAGGCTTGAGATTTATAATCAGTGGTTCAAATAGTACTATAACAACCCTGCTGGACATTTACACCATTGTCTGTATAAAGTCGGTAGTTTTATAATTAGTGGTCCTAATAGTACTTTATTCACACCACAGGATATTTACACCAGTGTCTGTACAAAATCGGGAGTTTTATAATCAGTGGTCCCATCAGTGCTATAACCATACCACTGAACATTTACACCAGTGTCTGTATAAAGTCGGGAGTTTTATAATTAGTGGTCACAATAGTACTATAACCACGCCACTGGACATTTTCTCCAGTGTCTGTACAAAGTCTGGTATTTTATAATTAGCGGTCACAAAAGTACTATAGCCACACCATAGGACATTTTCTCCAGTGTCTGTTCAAAGTCTGGTATTTTATAATTAGCGGTCACAAAAGTACTATAACCACACCATAGGACATTTTCTCCAGTGTCTGTTCAAAGTCTGGTATTTTATAATTAGCGGTCACAAAAGTACTATAGCCACACCATAGGAAATTTTCTGCAGTGTCTGTACAAAGTTTAGTATTTTATAATTGGCGGTCACAATAATACTATAGCCACACCATAGGACATTTTATCCAGTGTCTATTCAAAGTCTGGTATTTTATAATCAGTGTTACCATTATTACTATAACCACACATTTTGACATTTTCTACTGTGTCTGTTCAAAGTCCGGTATTTTATAATCAGTGGTCCCAATGGTACTATAACCACACCATAGGACATTAACAGTCCCAGTGTCTGTACAAAATCGGGAGTTTTATGATCAGTGGTCCCAAAACTACTATAACCGCACTAATGGACATTAACACCAGTGTCTGTACAAAGTCGGGAGTTTTATAATGAGTGGTCCCAATAGTACTATAACCACACCACAGGACATTTACACCAGTGTCTGCACAAAGTCGGGAGTTTTATAATCAGTGGTCCCAATAGTACAATAACCACACCACTGCACATTTACTCCAGAGTCTGTACAAAGTCGGAAGTTTTATAATGAGTGGTCCCAATTGTACAATAACCACACCACTAGATATTTACACCAGTGTCTATACAAAGTCGGGAGTTTTATAATGAGTGGTCCCAATAGTACTATAACCACACCACAGGACATTTACACCAGTGTCTGCACAAAGTCGGGAGTTTTATAATCAGTGGTCCCAATAGTACTATAACCACACCACTGAACATTTACTCCATTGTCTGTATAAAGTCGGGAGTTTTATAATCAGTGGTCACAAAAGTACTATAACCACACCACTGGACATTTACACCATTGTCTGTATAAAGTCGGGAGTTTTATAATCAGTGGTCCCATTAGTACTATAACCACACCACAGGACATTTACACCAGTGTCTGTATAAAGTCGGGAGTGTTATAATCAGTGGTCCGAATAGTACAATAACCACACAACTGGACATTTACACAAGTGTCTGTACAAAGTCGGGAGTTTTATAATCAGTTATCCCAATAGTACTATAACCACACCACAGGACATTTACACCAGTGTCTGTACAAAGTTGGGAGTTTTATAATCAGTGGTCCCAAAAGCACTATAACCACACCACAGGACATTTACATCAGTGTCTGTATAAAGTCGGGAGTTTTATAATCAGTGGTCCGAATAGTACTATAACCACACCACTGGACATTTACATCAGTGTCTGTAATAAGGCGTGAGTTTTATAATCAGTGGTCCCAATTTTACTATAACCACGCCACTGGACATTTACACGTGTCTGTATAAAGTCGGTAGTTTTATAATCAGTGGTCCCAATAGTACTATAACCACACCACTAGACATTTACATCAATGTCTTAATAAGGCGTGAGTTTTATAATTAGTGGTCCCAATAGTACTATAACCACACCACTGGACTTTTACACAAGTGTCTGTACAAAGTCGGGAGTATTATAATCAGTGGTTCCAATAGTACTATAACCACACCATAGGACATTTACTCCAGTGTCTGTACAAAGTCGGGAGTATTATTATCAGTGGTCCGAATAGTACTATAACCACACCACTGGACATTTACACCAGTGTCTGTACAAAGTCGGGAGTTTTATAATCAGTGGTCCCAATAGTACTATAACCACACCACTGGACATTTACACCAGTGTCTGTATAAAGTCGGGAGTTTTATAATCAGTGGTCCAAATAGTTCTATAACCACACCACTGGACATTTACACCAGTGTCTGTACAAAGTCGGGAGTTTTATAATCAGTGGTCCCAATAGTACAATAACCACACCACTGGACATTTACACGTGTCTGTACAAAGTCTGTAGTTTTATAATCAGTGGTCCCAATAGTACTATAACCACACCACCGGACATTTACATCAGTGTCTGTAATAAGGCGTGAGATTTATAATCAGTGGTTCCAATAGTACTATAACCACACCATAGGACATTTACACCATTGTCTGTATAAAGTCGGGAGTTTTATAATCAGTGGTCCCAATAGTACTATAACCACACCACTGGACATTTACTCCATTGTCTGTATAAAGTCGGGAGTATTATAATAAGTGGTCACAATAGTACTATAACCATACCACTGGACATTTACACGTGTCTGTATAAAGTCGGTAGTTTTATAATCAGTGGTCCCAATAGTACTATAACCACACCACTGGACATTTACATCAGTGTCTGTAATAAGGCGTGAGTTTTATAATCAGTGGTCCCAATAGTACTATAACTGGACAACTGGACTTTTACACCAGTGTCTGTCAAAGTCGTGAGTATTATAATCAGTGGTCCCAATAGTACTATAACCACACCATAGGACATTTACACCAGTGTCTGTACAAAGACGGGACTTATATGAGCAATGGTCCCAATAGTGCTATAACACCACCACAGGACATTTACATCAGTGTCTGTACAAAATCGGGAGTTTTATGATCAGTGGTCCGAATAGTACTATAACCACACCATAGGACATTTACACCATTGTCTGTATAAAGTCGGGAGTTTTATAATCAGTGGTCCAATAGTTCTATAACCACACCACAGGCCATTTACACCAGTGTCTGTATAAAGTCGGGAGTTTTATAATCAGTGGTCCCAATAGTACTATAACCACACCACTGGACATTTACACCAGTGTCTGTATAAAGTCGGGAGTTTTATAATCAGTGGTCCAATAGTTCTATAACCACACCACAGGACATTTACACTAGTGTCTGTATAAAGTCGGGAGTTTTATAATCAGTGGTTCCAATAGTACTATAACCACACCACTGGACATTTACTCCATTGTCTGTATAAAGTCGGGAGTTTTATAATCAGTGGTCACAATAGTACTATAACCATACCACTGGACATTTACACGTGTCTGTATAAAGTCGGTAGTTTTATAATCAGTGGTCCCAATAGTACTATAACCACACCACTGGACATTTACATCAGTGTCTGTAATAAGGCGTGAGTTTTATAATCAGTGGTCCCAATAGTACTATAACTGGACAACTGGACTTTTACACCAGTGTCTGTACAAGGTCGTGAGTATTATAATCAGTGGTCCCAATAGTACTATAACCACACCATAGGACATTTACACCAGTGTCTGTACAAAGACGGGACTTTTATGAGCAATGGTCCCAATAGTGCTATAACACCACCACAGGACATTTACATCAGTGTCTGTACAAAGTCGGTAGTTTTATAATCAGTGGTCCGAATAGTACTATAACCACACCACTGGACATTTACACCAGTGTCTGTACAAAGTCGGGACTTTTATGAGCAATGGTCGCAATAGTACTATAACACCACCACAGGACATTTACACTAGTGTCTGTATAAAGTCGGGAGTTTTATAATCAGTGGTTCCAATAGTACTATAACCACACCACTGGACATTTACTCCATTGTCTGTATAAAGTCGGGAGTTTTATAATCAGTGGTCACAATAGTACTATAACCATACCACTGGACATTTACACGTGTCTGTATAAAGTCGGTAGTTTTATAATCAGTGGTCCCAATAGTACTATAACCACACCACTGGACATTTACATCAGTGTCTGTAATAAGGCGTGAGTTTTATAATCAGTGGTCCCAATAGTACTATAACTGGACAACTGGACTTTTACACCAGTGTCTGTACAAAGTCGTGAGTATTATAATCAGTGGTCCCAATAGTACTATAACCACACCATAGGACATTTACACCAGTGTCTGTACAAAGACGGGACTTTGATGAGCAATGGTCCCAATAGTGCTATAACACCACCACAGGACATTTACATCAGTGTCTGTACAAAATCGGGAGTTTAATGATCAGTGGTCCGAATAGTACTATAACCACACCACTGGACATTTACACCAGTGTCTGTACAAAGTCGGGAGTTTTATAATCAGTTGTCCCAATAGTACTATAACCACCCTGCTTGACATTTACACCATTGTCTGTACAAAATCCTGAGTTTTATGATCAGTGGTCTCAATAGTACTATAACCACAACACTGGACATTTACATCATTATCCGTCTGGAGCCGGAAATTTAATAATCAGTGGTGTTGTGTGTTTTCTTGGATATTTTTGCATGGCCTTTTTTTTCATCTGTATTGTGTCGTGTCAATAACATTTGACACAGCTGGCCGATCGTTTATGTGGATTTATTACATATGTCTTCGCATCCAAAGCTGGAGACATTTCGATATAAGTAAACTTTCTTTACTGATGAAATATCACAGATAAATAGCATAACCTACACTGTATAATTGAAAAAAAGATAAAATCCTCCCTCTAAAAATCAAGTTTAAGTGACTGGATTTTATATCATGTTAGTTATCTCTGAAATGGTAAAGGAGACTATATGGTGAAAATCACTACTTTCACTAAGATCGACTTTATTGGGAATCAAATTAAGTTGAGAAGCACTAGGAAACATTAGCTAAAGTTTTGAACCACTTGGCCACCCATATCACTCGACAATAGGTAAATTGATTTGATAACTAACTCTGTCAAGGGTTAGAATTTTTTTCATCGGAAGAAAGTATGTAGTTGCGAATAAAATAAGTTACATGTATATATAAAATATAATTATTTATTACATCTTTATAATATAAACGATTGAATGTCCATACATGTATATTTGTATTTAAAAACTTCGTATACAAAATAATTATTTAAAAAAAATAATAAAAAACAGCTTGACTATATTATATTCGTCAATATTGTGTTTGAGTAATCTCCCTTGGACCACATCCCCAGTGTAACTATTTTTCGCGCGATAATTTGAACCCCTTTTTGTGAAAATTGGGAACAAAAGATAATCAAACAGAAGTCAAACTAGAGAAAAATATAAATAAAAATTCCACGAAGTCTTAAGACATGTAAGGTTAGATATAAACCAAATTTAATGAGACAAAAAATCCTTTTTCCATAAAAATTTGAGACAAGATAAAATTGTGTGCAGTCTATCTTACATCTTGTGTTTAAAAACACTTGAGACATTCTTTTTAGTTTCACATCACGGTTTGCTTTTGTTCAAAATTTACTGAGACAAATGGGAAAAAACTGTGGTGAAAAAGGGGATTTATAAACAATGCTTGCTTCTTCATCAATTATATTTTTGCTGTATTATTTTTAAAAATAAAATTTTTTTGATACATTGATCCATTGATCAACACTTCTACAAGTCTGAGACAAGGTTTTAATCACCTCGAATCTGTATAACATCACATATAAAAAACTGGTTATAAAAATTACAGACATTTGTAAATTACTTACGCGGAAACTTCACAACTTACGGAAGCCTGATGCTGCCATCTTAAACATTGATAAAAACGTATCCAGTCGTACGTTGAAGATACGTGTACTATCAATTCGTTACTTGGCAGAAATACGATGAAATATGACAATGGGATTGTAATATACTGGTTTGTGAGCTGAAATATGATTCTTAAATATTCCTACTACAACTACTTCAAAAAGTCTGCATATCTGACAATCTGACATTTTTCTTTGTATAAAAACTAACGTACATGTGCACATCCGTGTACTTATTCTCTTCAACATTTTATTATACGGATAAATCAAAACATTAAAGTCTTTATACAGTCTTATTTTCGAATACAAAGCATGTTCATCTTTTGATGTCTTTCCTTAAAACGGAAACAATTTAACATCACTCTCTAATTAATTTTTATTTTCGTGTTTTTAATTGTCTCGTGCTTTCTCCCGGATTAAAATCCAACACGATACTCTTTCCCGGTTATACGGTTGGTTATTCTTCCTGAGAAGATAAAATCAGTTTTTTCTTAGCAGATGAAATCAGTTTATCAGTTCTCAATGTCTTCATAATGTCATTCTCAACGTTGTCGAACACATGCACGGGCCATTTTAACAATTTTAATTTTTTTAACAAAACTTTGTGCATGACAGTTTGGCGATTTTGAATATTTCTTTAAGTAAAAATTTAATATTTTACACTTTGACAATCGTAATAAACAGCAGAAAACACTATTTTTCAGGCTTGGCTAAAAAGGTAATTTTTACGGTTCTTTTTTAAAATAAAAAAAAATTAAAAAGAAATATTCACAAATTGTTCCGATAATGTCCATATAGTCCATGTACATAAAATTCCATAATTCCATGTAAATTCTCCGGGGATATATACAATTATTATTCACATATTCCGCTTATTTTCGTTTTTCCACTTTTTCGTACTTTCACTTTGTCAGAAATGGCACGACTGTATAACACAACAATACATGTTTTCTTCCTTCAAAAAGAAAATCCGTATACATATATCAAAATTCTTTGAAATTCTGCTATATATTAGTTTTGTTCCATGTACAATACCGGCCTAGTGTTTTAGATGTTACATTTTTGAATCCCTCATTCTATCTTATAACGCCTTTTGAATTAATACATTCAAAAATATTATTATTATATAACACTCATTAATAAAAATAATAAAAAAAAATGTTATATTATAATTATTAAAACAGGTGATCCAGAAAACGTCAGCATTTATATCCCAGTCCAAGAATTACTAGTGTAACTGGAATTACAGTTAAAATATACGAACATTTAATTAAAAAAAACTTCCTACTACCTTCTTTTGTCAACAACCTTTTACAACGAAAAGGAAAAAGCTAGAATACTCCCATAATGGAAATCCCAGCAACTTCACATTTAACGGAATTATACACACAGACAAAATACAACATGGATATCCCGCATGTTATCCCATATATAATTTAAAAGTCAGCGGAACTAATCCGAAAACTGGAAATCTTTATTTTGTACAAATATTGCAACATAAAAGCAATAACATTCTAAAAAGGATGCTATAGGTGCACAACTTGTTCGGCTACATATGCATTTTGGTTTGGATTTTGATGCGGATGAATGTCTCTGTATGTGTTATTTGGCGGTTTAGGCGGCGGAGGCAAGTTCTTAGAGTTTGTACTGTCTTTAAATGCTTGTTTGTTAACATTTCCTTCGAAGAAATCCGGCTGGTCTAGAATCGCCCCTCTTTCCCGCCGTTTTGATCGGAACCTCCCGGACCTCGATATAGACAAAGTATGATTGTGGCGATTTTTGTCTTTTTCGGAATCAAAATTTACTTGTCCTTTTTCTCTCATGGTTTGTGCTTTTTTATATTCTTTTTGATATTCTTCTTTTATTTCTGTTTTTGGTTTTTTACTCCAAAATTTCAACCAGGACCACATCTTGTCTTTCCTCTAAATAAACCGGTATAATTCAAAAATTATTTAATATACTAATATCCAACTCTAAGTAAAATTAATTCACATTTTAAAGTCAAATGTGTAGAGGAAAACAAAAATTTACTCATTTATTTCCAATTCTCTATCAGATTTTTTCATGAATTTATAAATAAAACCATTACCACGATTAAAATTCCAATATATTTCAAATTCACAGGTTTTTACATGGATTCCTAATTGATCTCTGTTTAAAATATTCCTCTTTTTTACGATAATTACTTAATTTTTATAACAATTTCTTGAACAGTTACTTATTTCCTATCTTCCTTCATGTACAATAACTGCTAAGTTAGTATTTTAAAACTCTAATATTTGATCCTTTTACTCCAGTGAACTTTCCCCGGGATAATCCAAAGTTGTGAAACTTTATAATCTGGTTTTACAAGATAATCCACACGAGATCCTAACAATAATCCATTAATCTGTAAGTAAAAAGAAGAAATTGAATCATGTTAACTCCGTGTAAATGAAAAGGTTGTGACATTTTGTTTTATTATAGTTATTATGACACTTTTTATTGGGCATGTCCTTATTTGGTATTATCTAAACACACACACACACACACACATAAATTTTACTGATATTAATACATTTCCTAAATTTGTTCTTTGTGTTATGTTATGTTATGCTGTGGTGTGTTTCAAGATTTTTTAACTTTATCAACAAATGCATTTGTTTTAGCAACTTTTTATTATTTTAAGGTTTCTAAACCGCGGCTAAAATAGTGTTTTACGTCCAATTTAAGATTATTTCACTTGTAGGGTCAGTTTGTTAATCTGCCTCACACTAATATCTGTAGGATTGGAGTTCGAACTTATAGGCGCTGTGATCTTTAAGTCGACGCTTTTAGACCACTCAACCACCGTCTAGACCCTTTAAACTTACACGAATGAAATTTGAACCAGAAATAACAATTATCAATGTTTTCTTCCGTAAGTTTACACCGAAGGTTATATAAATATTGGTAAAATATAATGTTTGGCGGTACATTTAGTAGATAATACAGTATATGTTAGGATTTTGATATAACAAAAAAAATATTAATAATAATAAATAATATATAATAATAAAAAATAAATAAGTAAAATTCATACATCTGCATTAGCTTCTCTTTCCTTTAATTTCTTACTCAAATAATCCCTAAATAGTTTAAGCTGCATTAAGTTTTTCAATTTTCTGAATTTTTTTTTTTTTTTTTTTTTTTTTTTTTTTTTTTTTTTTTTTTTTTTTTTTTTTTTTTCATTTTCTACAAATATATTTTTTTAAAAATAGATATCTTGTAACCACGATCCGTGACATTCATTTTCTAAAATTTCATTTCTTTTAGCTGTAAATAAACGGAATCCTCTGACCGGTTGGTCAGTGTTTTACGATGGTAATTATGAACTTGGAGCATGCGCACGGATGTAATGAAAAACCCATGAATCGAAGGTGAAACATGACAAATTGCATTAACTGTCCTTAATCAATAACCAGATGCATTTGAAATGGTGTTATGTATCCCTTACTAAGTCACAAATGACAAATTTAACGAAGTTCTGTATTTAATTTATCGTATTTCACCGTTTTGTAAGTTGTGTTTAAATGACCCGGGTTTTGATGAGGTAACCATGTTCTAATATTAGATCCCAAATGCTGCATCTCGCTGGGTAATTTCTGTATTTATTCGAGCTTTTATCGTTGAACCAAATGTAACATTGTTCATTAGAAACATCATTTATTAGATTAGCACCGTTTTGATTTTTTCTTTGGAAAACTTAATGAAGCTATAATTCTATTATTTATGTCCTACATTCTGTCAATTATAAAAAGAACACGACATTGCCGGGAACCTCAGCTGGTAGGTGGATAATTGGGTTCAATTCACACATGATAGTTTCGAACTTACAGCATTAGATTTAAACATGGGTGACTAAAACGCTTTATCTGAATTTTAATGGATGTAAGGGTTCCTGAAAATAATGTAGGTGAAAATAACCACAGTTTATTCAGCATTCAGTTATTTCTTCAGAACAAAACTCGATACTAGTTAATAATGTTGATTTAGAAGTAAATCTCCAAATAGTCAATCAATCAATCAACCAATCAATCATTTTCATTATTTTTTTCTTCGGGATCTCTTTGTAGCCCAACTGTACCCTCTGGCTGTATTCCAAAATTATAACTGTCAATATGCTGTTTTCAATTTTATCTAAAAACATTCAAAAAATGAATTCTGACATGTTGACATAATGCATTTGTTTTAATGTATTTAAAGATACAATTTAAAAAAATGCATTATGACATTACTAACCGGAAAGGTTTAAAAAACTCCGATGGTATCCTGTAGAATCGTTGATATTCATTCGGATAAAATTTGTGGCCAAAGTTTTGCAATTTATAATATCTTTGAAAGAAATTGTAATGGAAATTAATGTTTTAAAAATAAATTCGAATTTTGGGTCTTGGTTATTTAAATTTCCATTTACATTAAATTTTATTGTTGTCAATAACCCACAAAAATAACATAATTTAATCTCTCTATAAACATCTGCGATTTTACAGTATGTAACCATCTCTCTCTCTCTCTCTCTCTCTCTCTCTCTCTCTCTCTCTCTCTCTCTCTCTCTCTGTATGCGTGTTTCAAGGTTTAACCTTTAACGAAATAACACACGTTAAAATATAAGTCGGTATGATACACAAGTATACCTAATCAAACATTTATCTCCTGATCAAATATCAATACATTTACAAAGAGATTTAAAATCTAAATATTGATTACAATCATATCCGTTAATAAGATATAAATTATAACAAAGATATCACCTACGTCAGTTCTGTAACACGACACCAACACAGAACATTGTGGCGTTCAAGTGTAACGTATCGGGTTGTAGTACAGTAAGTTATTTATACCTTCCTATTACATGTGTTATGTAAGTTGATTATACAAAGCATTAACCACCCACCCACCCATAATAATAATACATGTAATAATAATAATAATAATAATAATAATAATAATAATAATAATAATAATAATAACAATAAGTTGTTTTTGTTTGTCTGGTATCAAATAATTACATTAATGCTAAAATCGTTTTAAGAGGTGCGGTTTAATGCATATTAAGACTACTGCAAATGTATCGCCTTTGAACTGACACTGGAAGAATAACACAACGTTGTCAATCGGTGCAGTTAAATGCATGGTGGAACCACACAATTATTAAACTATCGCCTTCGGACTAAGTGTCGTCAAGCGGTCAGGTTAAATAACTAATATATAGCCGAAACATCCCTTTTTATAATAAGTAAAAAAAAAAGTGGTTCTTAAAACACACGTGTCACATTAAAACATACCAATGAACAATCGGGTACTACTAAACTTATATACTCCAGATTACTCATAAAAGCCAAAAATACCAGGCTCATTTGAAATACATGTATAGAAGTTGGTCGTTATTTGTCGTTACTTAATAACATCAATAATTGTGAAAACAAAAAGACATTGCATATTAGATATGCTATCATCAACAACAATTTTGAAAACAAAACAAAAAATAAAAATAAATAAATAAATTGAGTAATAAATAAATTAATAATAATTATAATAATTTCGAAGTAACATACATAAACTTACCCTGAAATGGTAATTTTTGTACATCGAATTAACCTAATAAAAATCCTCTAAAAGAAAATAGAGTACAGAGTATGTATGTTGTTATTAAAGTCGTTCTTGTTTGATGTAAGATTCGAGCTAACCCCAAAAATAACATCTTAGTTATCGCCTACCTATAACAAAGGAACGTTTTACCGACACTAAAGGTAATCCGTGTTAAATAAACGATTCTCAATACCAAATATTTACTGAATTTATTGTCCACCTTTATAACAGTTTATTAGAATGGGAGAAGAATAAATAAACCATTCTTATATTCATATCTATATAGGTCGTGTTGAGGTCAATCTATATTTCCGTGTTCATTATTGTCTTTTCCTATCATTATCGGTTTTCAATTCAGTAGTGTATTTACATTTGTAAGCTACCGGTTTGTTCCTTAAAGAATGGCATTCTTACGTGCTTTTGATGTTCTTCATTCATGATGGAATGTACTATGCATATTTCTTTACATGATAAGTTTAGATATCACAGTGGTGTTCAATTTGACTCAGTTTGGTTCGAAAAACCCAATGTAGTTTGGTAGGACATGATATGGTTTGATTGACAAAATATTGGTTTGGTATGACATAATGTGGTTTGGCATGACACAATGAGGTTCGACTTGGCACAATGTGGTATGGTAGGACATAACATAGTTTGATATGATAAGAGAAACAATGTGTTTCGACATGACACGATGTGGTATCGTATGACACTGAGGTTTGACATGACAGACTGATCTGGCATGACGCAATGTGATTTGGCATGGCGCAATGTGATTTGGCATGTCGCATCGTGATTTGGCATGACACAATCTGGTTTGACATGACATTGTAGTTTGGCATGACACAATCTGGTTTGACATGATATTGTAGTTTGGCATGACACAGTGTGATTTGGCATGATGCATTGTAGTTTGGTATGACACAGTGTGATTTGGCATGATGCATTGTAGTTTGGCATGACACAGTGTGATTTGGCATGATGCATGGTAGTTTGGTATGACACAGTGTGATTTGGCATGATGCATTGTAATTTGGTATGACACAGTGTGATTTGGCATGATGCATTGTAGTTTGGTATGACACAGTGTGATTTGGCATGATGCATTGTAGTTTGGTATGACACAGTGTGATTTGGCATGATGCATTGTAGTTTGGTATTACACAGTGTGATTTGGCATGATGCATTGTAGTTTGGTATGACACAATGAGGTTCTACATGACATTGTGTGATATCCGTGACGGGGTTCGTTATAGTTTATGCAGAACTACATAACGAACTATCATTTAAAACTATCAACAACAAGAAATTGACCCATTTCAGGCAAGTGGGTTGTGTAGAGAGAGAGATGTGATACCTCCGGATAGAGAACGCAGAACGCATCAATATAATATATATATATATATATATATATATATATATATATATATATATATATATATATATATATATATATATATATATATATATATATATTGTTTACTTCACATCAATTTCCGTTTCTTTTACATGTTGATGTTGTACATCATTTTTATTTCGCTATACAAATTCAAACACCACAGATATACTTTTGTGTATCACTGGTGTCTACAGTAGTTTTTCGTTCTTTTTGTTTTTTCACTATTACAAACTTCCCACCAGAAGACATTTACTGGGTTTTATCAGAGCACCAAGAGATAAATACCCCATTTTATCAAACAATAAAACGAAAATCTAATGCGCACCTGCAGTTTTATTAATTACATGTAATTCCATAGTAATTTTAAATTATGATCAGTAGCAAAAGTAGCAAATGGCAAAGGTAAAATAATTTGACATATAAATTTTAATTCATTTTTCTTGCGGTATTCGAAAAAAAACTAGAATCAATTGTCTACAATAAAAATAAGAAAAATGAAAGCAAAAAGATATGCCTTATTTTTCTAAAAAGTTAACAAGCAATTCAAAGATATCGTATTTGGCCTGGATTTGTGAAAATGTAAGATTTTGTAAAACGATAACACATTTATATCGGTTAAATTGAAGTGAAACATTGACCTCAAATTCTTATTACAACAGATACAAATAAATGACTATCAATATTTACGTTGAATATTAAATCTTCTTTACGCCGTGTAATAATATTTTTTCGTACTTGGTAAACACATCAAAATATTAGATAAACAAAATATTTAACTTAAACGATACATTTCTTTGTTTGTCCAAATGGTTCCTAAACCACAGGGATTTCTGAAAACTCGCATTTAATAGACCCGAAATACTAAACTTTTGTAGAAGTTAGGATACAACAAAGATGTTACATATGTTAAGACGAGGCTGCCTAACATATGATGCCTCATATCTATCCTCTGTGTATAATGGCATGTATGGAGCCCCGTAGTACCACAGACGGCCGCGATGATGTGCAGAATTTTGATTTAAAAAAAAAAAAGAAAAATTCAAATTCTTTACATGACAAAAAAAATTAAGAAAGAAAATGAAATAAATAAATATTCAAAATTATGCACATACCAAAAGAAAATAAATAAATAAAAAAAAATAAATCAATGAAAATCAATAAATTAATAATTATAACAATATTAATAATAATAACAATATTAATATTCAAAATTCTGCACAAGACACTTGAGTTACTTTAAAACCATTTATCTGACACTAATTTAACACGTAATGATTAGCCGACAAATGACTATAGTTTGATTTTGTTTTACAGAAACAATATATGTTTAGTTTGCCGAGACCTATAAACATTGGATTTACAAGTGTTAAGGGAGTAGAGTAATCGTGATTATCGTCCCCAGTTAAGTTTTGTTCGCTTATATCCAGACATTTTGTTCTGATACGGTGGAGGAAACCGAAGATAACCATCGAATTTCGGGTAGCGAATTGACACTCTTTCACAGTCGGATCTTTTCGAGAGTATTTTAGCCCATGCATTGAGAGGCACTCCGTAATAAGGATCATCAGACCAACCGGGCTCCATGTCACTGAATTACAAAAGTCATCAGACCAACCGGGCTCCATGTCACTGAATTACAAAAGTCATCAGACCAACCCGAGTTCCATGTCACTGAATTACAAAAGTCATCAGACCAACCCGGGCTCCATGTCACTGAATTACAAAAGTCATCAGACCAACCCGGGCTCCATGTCACTGAATTACAAAAGTCATCAGACCAACCCGGGCTCCATGTCACTGAATTACAAAAGTCATCAGACCAACCCGGGCTCCATGTCACTGAATTACAAAAGTCATCAGACCAACCCGGGCTCCATGTCACTGAATTACAAAAGTCATCAGACCAACCCGGGCTCCATGTCACTGAATTACAAAAGTCATCAGACCAACCCGGGCTCCATGTCACTGAATTACAAAAGTCATCAGACCAACCGGGCTCCATGTCACTGAATTACAAAAGTCATCAGACCAACCGGGCTCCATGTCACTGAATTACAAAAGTCATCAGACCAACCGGGCTCCATGTCACTGAATTACAAAAGTCATCAGACCAACCGGGCTCCATGTCACTGAATTACAAAAGTCATCAGACCAACCGGGCTCCATGTCACTGAATTACAAAAGTCATGCATGGTGTACATGTATATAAAAATATTGGAAATGATTTAGTTAATAATAATAATAATAATAAATAATAAATAAATAAATAAATAAACATAGGTGAAAGGGACTTCTATCATGTGTAGAGACATTATGACGAAATCATCTGTCTGATGCAAGGTTTTGTCATTATGCATTAATAAAGTGGACCAAGACAACGAGAAATAACATGCAATCCCCTTGCATACATGTGCCATTTTTATACCACGCGAGCACGTCCAGGCTTTAAACCAAAGACTACCAAATCGTGATTCGTGTCGTTAACCGCTTGACCAAATCTATTTGCTGACATGCAGGCAGAACTTCTGTGTCCTATTAGCTTTTAGAAAGATTAAAATGGACAGTATAAACTAATTTGACCTACATATCTTATTTACTCGCTTAGAAAAATCGGGTGTTAAGCTGATTTTACTTATTTCTTAGATAATCGGTTCCTTTTTCTATAATACTGACCAGGGGAGTGGTCAGTGGTCAGTTATATGATTAAGACTTATACGGTGAAAGAACTAAGTGGGTATTAACTCGGTTAAACATCGGTTACATGTAATAGTAAGTCAGGGGCGGGTATCTATACGCCTTCTGTCCATCTGTGGGAGTAAATCCGTCTGTCCATCTGTAGGAGTTAATCCGTCTGTCCATCTGTAGGAGTAAATCCATCTGTCCATCTGTGGGAGTATATCCGTCTGTTCATCTGTGGGAGTAAATCCGTCTGTCCATCTGTAGGAGTAAATCCGTCTGTCTATCTGTGGGAGTAAATCCGTCTGTCCATCTGTAGAAGTAAATCCATTTGTCTACCTGTAGAAATACATCTGACCATCTGTGAGAGTATATCGGTCTCCCTATCACCTCTATCTGTAGCAGATCGTCCGTCTGTAGGGGTATAGCCGTCTATCTGCCATATTAGTCTGTAGGAGTATATCAGTCTATCGGCCATATCCGTCTGCCATATCAGTCTGTAGGAGTATATCCGTCTATCTGCCATATCAGTCTGTAGGAGTATATCCGTCTATCTGTCATATCCGTCTTTAGGAGTATATCCGTCTATCTGCCATATTCGTCTGTAGGAGTATAGCCGTCTGTCTATCATATCAGTCTGTAGGAGTATATCAGACTATCGGTCATATCCGTCTGCCATATCAGTCTGTAGGAGAATATCCGTCTATCTGCCATATCAGTCTGTAGGAGTATATCCGTCTATCTGTCATATCCGTCTTTAGGAGTATATCCGTCTATCTGCCATATTCGTCTGTAGGAGTATAGCCGTCTGTCTATCATATCAGTCTGTAGGAGTATATCAGTCTATCGGTCATATCCGTCTGCCATATCTGTCTGTAGGAGTATATCCGTCTATCTGCCATATCAGTCTGTAGGAGTATATCCGTCTATCTGCCATATCCGTCTTTAGGAGTATATCCGTCTATCTGCCATATCAGTCTGTAGGAGTATATCCGTCTATCTGCCATACCGTCCTTTAGGAGTAGATCCGTCTATCTGCCATATCAGTCTGTAGGAGTATAATCGTCTATCTGCCATATCCGTCTGTAGGAGTATATCCGTCTATCTGCCATATCGTCTGTAGGAGTATAGGCCGTCTATCTATCCGTCCTGTGGTGATATATCCGTCGCTCTGCCATAAGTCTCTAGGAGTATATCCGTCTGTCTAGCATATCCGTCTGTAGGAGTATATCCGTCTATCTGCCATATCGTCTGTAGGAGTATAGCCGCTGTCTACATATCCGTCTGTAGGAGTATAGCCGCCTGTCTATCATATCCGTCTGTAGGAGTATATCCGTCTATCTGGCCATATCCGTCTGTAGGAGTATATCGCCGTCTATCCATATCGTCTGTAGGTGTATATCCGTCGTATCTGTCATATAAGTCTGTGGAGTATAGCCGCCTGTCCTATCATATCCGTCTGTAGGAGTATATCCGTCTATCTGCCATATCCGTCTGTAGGAGTATAGCCGCCTGTCTATCATATCCGTCTGTAGGTGTATATCCGTCTATCTGCCATATCTGTCTGTAGGAGTATAGCCGCCTGTCTATCATATCCGTCTGTAGGAGTATATCCGTCTATCTGCCATATTCGTCTGTAGGAGTATAGCCGCCTGTCTATCATATCCGTCTGTAGGTGTATATCCGTCTATCTGCCATATCCGTCTGTAGGAGTATAGCCGTCTGTCTATCATATAAGTCTGTAGGAGTATATCTGTCTATCTGCCATATCCGTCTGTAGGAGTATATCCGTCTATCTGCCATATCCGTCTGTAGGAGTATAGCCGCCTGTCTATCATATCCGTCTGTAGGTGTATAGCCGCCTGTTTATCATATCCGTCTGTAGGTGTATATCCGTCTGTAGGAGTATATCCGTCTATCTGCCATATCCGTCTACCATATCCGTCTGTAGGTGAATATCCGTCTGTCTATCATATCCGTCTGTAGGAGTATATCCGTCTGTCTATCATATCCGTCTGTAGGAGTATATCCGTCTATCTGCCATATCCGATTGTAGGTGTATATCCGTCTGTCTATCATATCCGTCTGTAGGTGTATAGCCGCCTGTTTATCATATCCGTCTGTAGGTGTATATCCGTCTGTCTATCATATCCGTCTGTAGGAGTATATCCGTCTATCTGCCATATCCGTCTACCATATCCGTCTGTAGGTGTATATCCGTCTGTCTATCATATCCGTCTGTAGGTGTATATCCGTCTGTCTATCATATCTATCTATAAAAGATCTTTAGTCTGTCTGTCATACAATAAATAGTAAATAGATAACATAGAAAATAAATGGCCATTAACTTGTATTCCTTGTTTAAGATAGAGAAGTAACAGTATTTTACGCATTGTCAAAATGCTTTCATTTAAATCGATACAATTGAGAAAACGAAAACCAAAGTACCAAGAGAAAACCAAGGAATTTTGGCAAACGAGTTGACAACTTTTCATACATTGAACTGTCTAACTGGGATTTCTACAAAGAGTGCAGAGAGACATTGTGATATACCATCCGCTCTCCTAAATCCCACTGAATGGGTTATATTTGACTACATGATGTTTGCACATTTAACAGACCACTAGGACCGCGGTCAACGGGTTGTTTAAGAGTTAACCTTCAAATCCGAGGGCTTTCAGCGGCGTGATTTCGAACAAGGTGGCTATAAACTACAAGTGGGTGTTTCTTTTCCTGTGTCGACTATTTTTTACTTGTTGCAGTGGATGATGCCGGTTAACCTTGACCTTCATTTAAGATTAGCTAAGTGACCTTGCACAATAAAATGTTCGACTCATTAGTATAGTTTACAGTGTTTATTTGTGACATCGCCAGCTCAAGACTAAAGATCGAAATACATGTACTTTTAAACGATTTACTTGCACAAAATTTACATACCATACGAACTTATGCTGAGGAAAGTCGAAGGACAAAAAAAAAACACCAGAACAAACCAACAACAACAATAATAATAATAATAATAAGATAAATGATAAATAAATAAATACATAAATAAAACAGATTAACTTGTCAACATAGACCGATATGTTTGTGTTTGATTATCAAGTTAATGAGGCATAAATTACTTCAAAAATAGAATATTTAAATTGATCTTTAAACAATTGTAAACAGATTTAAAAAACACATGACATGAAAATAAATTTAGAATTTGCTGATAACTTTTCTGAAAAACTTATTTACTCTCCACTAAGCGATCGTAAAACTATTATGAAAATTTAGAATCAATATTATTCATGAACATTTTATTTAACAGTTAGATAAAACTATTATGAAACATCAAGTCAAATATTTAACATAATAATTAAATTTTGTATCAATCTGATAAAACATCTTATGAAATATAAAAAAAGACGTATTCGGAATGTGTGTTTGTGAAAGTTATAATTGGAACTCAATATGCCACGATAAAAATCCACGAACGATACGATAACAATACCTTCACAGATTATACAACCAGTGCTGGTATCCGAACATACACAACCCCTGACTTCGTATCGGCATGTTAGGCTTACAAAATAAGACTAAATGATATAATACTGTGCTTTCTTGAATTTATTGCCGTCCTTAAAAAGGGCGAAGGAAAATGTTTTTTTATTTTTATTATTATAATTTTTTATCATTAATTTTTCCTATAGTTCCTACATACTAGTATACCATGGCCCCACTTCTATTGCGCCTGAGGGTTTCAGTGGCTGAGTAATATGATGCGCGAGCTTACAAGTCACAGTACATTTAACTGCCTAGGTGAATCCCCACTCTGACAGATCTCAGTGTAAAACAGCTTGTCAGTTCGTTTTACAAAGGTAGGTGGTTTTCCCCGACTATTCCGTTTCCCCCACCATCCCAGAACTAACCACTTAGATTTAAAAGACTTAAGAGTAAAACACAATAACATCTCTCTATTCATCTCTTTAGTAATGCTAATTTAACAAAGATAAATTACATTTTAAATCACTAAACACTAAGGTTGATATAGTCTATATACATGTATGTTAAGTTTGTATCAAGGCAGTGTATTTGTTCTGTTTATTGTGTTGTCATAAGTCATGTTGTTTGCAATTAAGTCTTTTGATCTTTACAATCTGGTCAATGCTCTCTCTCTCTCTCTCTCTCTCTCTCTCTCTCTCTCTCTCTCTCTCTCTCTCTCTCCGTGATAAAAACAGTTTCATCGATAATCTGTGGTGAAAGAAAACGACAAAAAAAAAAAAAAAAAAAAAAAAAAAAAAAAAAAAAAAAAAAAAAAAAAAAAAGGGGGGGGGGGGGGGGAGAGAGAGAGAGAGAATTAACTATACATGTATAACAAAATATTTTTCCTCTGAAAATATCTTGTTAAAGCAGGATATGTCTTACGGCAGTAACTGTATAAAATAATAAAATAGCATTAGCGGGGGAGGGGGTAACAAATTAATGACGTCATTATGAAATTATAGGTGATGCAAAATAATTTTTAAGGTTCTGAAGAACATTATTGTGATTTTTAAACGGATTAGAACGACCAGAAGATATCATTTTGGGGCCTATGGAGCCTTACTTTTCAGGGGTGACTTTAGTATCTTATCAAAATTACTCTATTTTTGGGGCATTTATAGACCCTTATCATAAATAACCAATTATTTTGGAGTGACATTTGTACCTTATTACAGTAGCTACTATTTTTAGGGTGAATTTAGTAAATGATCTTACCTAGTCCATTATTTGGGGGGGGGGGGAGTTTGGTACCTTTCCACACATACATTATTTTTGTGGTAACTACGGTACCTTATCTTACCTAGTCCATTATTTGGGGGGGGGGGAGGGAGTTTGGTACCTTTCCACACATACATTATTTTTGTGGTAACTACGGTACCTTATCTTACCTAGTCCATTATTTGGGGGGGGGGGAGTTTGGTACCTTTCCACGCATACATTATTTTTGTGGTAACTACGGTACCTTATCTTACCTAGTCCATTATTTGGGGGGGGGGAAGGGAGTTTGGTACCTTTCCACGCATACATTATTTTTGTGGTAACTACGGTACCTTATCTTACCTAGTCCATTATTTGGGGGGGGGAGTTTGGTACCTTTCCACACATACATTATTTTTGTGGTAACTACGGTACCTTATCTTACCTATACTGTGTTATTTTGTAGTGACTTTAGAGCCTTATTTATTATTATTATTATTATTTATTATCATTATTATTATTTATTAATATTATTATTATTATTATTATTATTATTATAAAATCACTATTTTTCCAAAATGTAAACCTATGATATAACAAGTATATACATGTGTGTCAAAAAATAATCTCATTCAGTTATTTCTAAAAACATGGTTGAACCAGACAGACAAAGACGAGATATACAGATAGTTAAATGATGAACGAGTTTAACACAATACCCAGTAAGTATGCTTACCATTACTATATAAAGTACGAATATCAATTACGTAAGTTTTAACAATCAGCGTATCTTATTTCAGTTCCAGACGCCACATACAATGAGAGAAAAAACCGCCAGTGTACAATTTATTATTAGTAGTATATTTGCTTTTAGATTTAAACAATACATGTATCGGTTTTCACTCTCTTTTTTCCCTCTTTTTTAAACCTGTTCTTCATAAATATATAATAGTTGTTCGTGTATAAGGTGGATATTGTGTCACATTTTACATACAGTGACGGTTGTCGAGGTTAATACTAAATTTTGATCGCAAACTTGTTGCCTAGTAAAAAGGATTTGTCAGGATCGAGCGTGACAACAGATTTTTTGCAGATAGCAAATAGAGCATATATAATATGCTGTTACATTAAAGCATTTGATAACCACTGTTAGCAGCAACAGCAACTTTTCCTTTCCAAAATCGTGTTTAGCCATATGTAACAACATAGCAACCAATAACATGCAACAACATATCACACATGGTAACAGTCGTTATAGCAACCAATGGTATGCAACAACATATCAAAAACATGGTAACAGTCGTTTTGGCAACCAATAGTATGCAACAAAACATCACAACCTTTGTAACAGTCGTTATAGCAACCATGGTACGCAAAAACATCACAAACTTGGTAACAGTCGTTATAGCAACCAATAAATGTAAAACAACATATCACAAACTTGGTAACAGTCGTTATAGCAACCAATAGTATGCAACAACATATCACACATCGTAACAGTCGTTATAGCAATCAATAGTATGCAACAACATAGCATAAACTTGGTGAAAGCCGTTATAGCAACCAATAGTATGCAACAACATATCATAAACTTGGTAACATTCGTTATAGCAACCAATAGTATGCAACAACATATTATAAACTTAGGGAAAGTCGTTATAGCAACCAATAGTATGCAACAACATATCATAAACTTGGTAACAGTCGTTATAGCAACCATGGTATGCAACAACATATCATAAACTTGGTAACAGTCGTTATAGCAACCAATGGTATGCAACAACACATCACAACCTTGGTAACAGTCGTTATAGCAACCAATGGAATGTAACAACATATTACAAACTTGGTAACAGTCGTTATAGCAACCAATGGATTGCAACAACACATCACAACCTTGGTTACAGTCGTTATAGTAACCAGTGGTACATAACAACATATAACAACCTAGGTAACAGTTGATATAGCAACCAATGGTATGTAACAACATATCACAACCTTGGCAACAATTGTTATAGCAACCAATAGTATATAACATCATATCACAAACTTGGTAACAGTCGTTATATCAGCCAATAGTATGCAACAAGATATCAAAAACTTGGTAACAGTCGTTATAGAAACCAATTCGTCACCTCAGTGTTATACTGATCTATATCCACTTTTGGTCAAAATAGAGTTATATATATCACTAGAATCGGCAAACCCTGAACTTTTACCCTAACATATCTAATCTTACCTATCTCCAACTATATTCAAGCAAATTACGGTCAAAAAATGATCTATCTCCAAAGTATACATACAATAATTCTTATACTGTTCTATGTCCTAGACTAATCAAATCAAACAATTCAGGTCACATGGAACACAGTTGACAAGTAAGAGAGCATGAATTGCCATGAGTGAATGGTAAGTAATTTGTTTTTACTTTTTTAAATATCAAATCAGTTATGCAAAATTTAATGAATACTTTTGTAAAAAAAAAAAAAAAAAAAAAAAAAAAAAAAAATAAATAATAAATAAATAAATAAATAAATAATAAAAAAACAAAAAAACAATTGAAATATCCAAAATAAAATAAATAAGTATAGAACCTCCTTCCAAGAAGGTGGGCTTCAAACTGAAGTAAATATTTGAAAAACAAGGGAGAAACCAAACTTCGTTTACGTTACCAATGCCTTCGATAGTATATTCAGTGCCTGTAATTAGCAAAGAAAAAATATGTGATTTCAAGTCAATGTTGAAATATATGCCTCTTCTAGACAGACAGTATTTTCAAACTATAATAGACCATTTATTTGTAGTTTATAAACATAGTAAGGAAGTTCAAAGTCAGAAAAAGAGAGATGAAGGTAAAAGAGGTCACGAGAAAAGTAAGAGTAAAGGAATAGGCAAGACAAGTCAAGGTGAAAAAAAGCATTGTAAAAGTGTTGGTAAAACTTTTATTGATCACAGAGACGGAAAGAATAGGTTTTTGTCAGGTAGAGAGTACAGGTAGAGTAAGACCAAGTGTATTTACAAGAGGGAGTCAGGTGGGCAATAGTCAAAGAGGTCTAAAGAAATATAAAGGTATGAAAACAAGTATAAACATTGAGGATCGAAGAAGTATTAAGAGAAACCAAAGAATGAAACAAAAAGATGAAGGTAAGGAAAGAAAAAAAACAAGTAGATGTATTGGAAAAAAAACTAAATCTGACAAAGAGGAGTACATTTTGAATAATAAAACAGACGAATCGAGAAAAAGAAAGAATTATTTTGTTGATAGTGCGTCAAAGAAAAGAAATGCATAAATAAGTCTATGCAGTTACGATCTTTATAGAGATTTGGATTTTAATATAGAATATTTTTGTCAATAGCACCCGGTCAAATACAACTTTTGGTGGCAATTTAGTTGATGATCTATTTTTGCCAGAGGCAAAATTCTCATTAATTTTTTGCAAAAAGGTATTTCCATCTAATTCCACGGCAAAGTCTTAGCAGTTTTAAAGTGATTTGTATATTAATATGAAAAATTTTGTCAATTTTGTCAATGGTACACTGTCAAATATGACTTGCGATGTGCAATATCACATTAGTTAATAATCATTTAATTTTTTTGCATCATTTGATGCTTTTGCCTTTATATTTTTTATCCATTTTTTGCGAGAAGGTATTTCTTTATTTCACTGAAAAGTTAGTGAGTTAATGTAATGTTTTTGAAATGTGTGTGTGTGTGTGTGTGTGTGTGTGTGTGTGTGTGTGTGTGTGTGTGTGAATTTTCTTGAAATGTCAATTATTTTCAAAAAGGCTTTATTATAAATTTTCATTGGGGTTCGATCTCACTTGCCAAAAAAGACTGTATTCATTGTCACATTTCAATAAACTTTATAATAAAAAAGTTGTCAAAAATATTTTGTTATCTGTATGAAGAGAGTATTATCAAACTACAACATAACACATGTTCTTGTACTATCAAATGTAATTAAACAAAAACTAACCGTGTATTTTCCAAATAAACATAGTCTAAAACGAAATTAATAAAAGTACAAATCTGTATACAAAACATAGGGGTGTCTAAACGAAATTTGCAAGAAAGTACCAATCTGGTACTTATAACTAGTTAGAAGTTTGCACAAAAGTAACCAATTTGTATACCAAATTAATGAATATCCACAACCAAAAGAAATCCAACATTGAAAGCTGACACAAGTTTGTAATACGTTGTTAACGTTGTTAAAATTTAATAAAATTTATGTTATACTGATTTTTACATGAACATGCTAAGTCACATTTGTTTCATTAAACTGTTTGTAAAACTGCTCTATCTCCAAGTTTCACTTTTGCACCAACATAATTAGTAGTTGCAGAAGTAGAAGCGATCTATCTCCAAATAACATCCTCTCAAACTGCAAATATGGGCATAAAATTAGTCCGGTTTTTTTTATTTTTCAGACAGCAAACATGTCATTTACTTCATCTAGATAGAATTTATACTTTTAAATTGATTTTAAAATTGTTTTCTGGACAACTGAACTTTGAACCTCTTTTTCTCGAAAAGTGGAAAAGTGGACATAAATCAGTATAATACTGAGGTGACGAATAGCATGCAACAAGTTATCAAAAACTTGGTAACAGTCGTTATAGCAACCATGGTATGCAACAACATATCACAAACTTTGTAACAGTTGTTGTAGCAACCAATGGTATGCAACAACACTACACAAACTTGGTAACCATTATAGCAACGAGATGTATGTCAGAACATAACGAGCACTTGATAAAAACGGTTTTAGTTTGCTAAACACATTTCTTGAACATTTTTAAAAGAAAAAATTATAGTCGAAAACACATGTGCAAAATAGTAACAACTCGACATGTATATTCATACTTTGATTACCCGAATGTTAAACATATTTTTCCGGCTCTATCATTATTTTCTCAAGCAGATTATAATTTTTGGGGGTTGAACTTGTTTTTCTTATTCGAATTACTCAAACATGATTTGAATAAAGTCAGTATTTTGTCTCAAAAGTTGTTTTCGAATTCAATTTGAAATCAGAAACTTAAGTTAAATTCGACATTAAAATCGTAGTACACGCATGTTTTATTACCCAGATATTGTGGAGTTATCTATGCTACACTTTGTGTATGAAAGTAAATTTATTATTAAAGCTATAACTATTCACCTAAGTAAACCTGTGTTGAGTTTTCATTCATATACAGATTTTGTACTCCAAATTCAATAGATTTACACCTATATCATTCTATAACTAACAGATAAAGAGGTCAGACAGACTGAGATGTATACATGTTGGTAATCAGAGTGTAAAATTAAACACACAGGCTGGATTGTTCTTCTCAATACAGGAGTGTCTATATGATAAATAATATGTACTAAACCATGTTAATGCTTTTGTTACGTTATATATATATGGACGACGTAAAACTCAACTATAAGGGTAATGGAAATTTCTTCTCGATAAAAATAATGTCAAAACCAAGCACTTACACCATGCCCTTATGGATACGACAACAACATCATCATCATCATCGTCAACAACAACAACGACGACGATGACAACGACGACGACGACGACAACAACAATAACAACAACAACAACAATAATAATAATAATAATAATAATTTTCAAAATAATCCACTATTGTTGAAGAATAAAAGCAACAAATTTTTGGTGCCATGTGAAGGTTCAAATGTCGCATGGATTTTGTTGTGGAGCTGCCTATTTGTCAGTATTTTTCAAGCATTTACTAGACTATTAGTTTAGCATGTAGCAATACAAAGCTTTATAAAGAAGATGTTCATTTAATTTTCATTAAATTTGCCATAAATAGTTAAAGGATAGTTGAGGTTAAGAGTTGTATACTCTCCTTCCACTTCACAAAATGACAGGATTATATTTTTATGAAAATTTTATTCGAGACAAACCTAGAATCATCTCTGATCTGAATCAAAACATCAAGATTAGTGAAAGAAATTCGATATAGCGCAAAACATTAAAACTCCATCCACCACTTCCTCTCAGTTGTCATATGGCAAATTTTAAATTTTTTATTTTAAAAAAATATTTTAAATTTCACATATGACAACTCAAAATTTCGGATTTGACAACTCAAAAATTTCGGATTTGACAACTCAAAATTGTGGATATTAAAACTCCAATTTCGGATTTGACAACTCCAATTTCGGATTTGACAACTCAAAAATTTTGGATTTGATAAGTCAAAAATTTTGGATTTGACACTCAAAAATATTGGATTTGACAACTCAAAATTTTGCATATGACAACTCAAAATTTCGGATATGACAAAGTTATAAACAAGATTGTATCAGTGTACTTTGTTAAATGTTCTGATTCTTGTAAGTATGCCAATACTCTAGTCACGTGATTGTATCCAGACTGTAGTACGGGTTATAACTTAAGATTAAGTTTGCTTAGGTCATCAAAGTCAAGCTATTTAAAGTACTGGTCATTATGGTCATTTCTGATTAATAATTGTGCTCTAGTCTGATATTAGAATTCAGAAAGCACGTCCTGGGCAGTGTGGGAGCATTACAAAATTATATATTAAAATATATTACAATGTTTATAACAAAATCATTAAGTTATTACCGTCACTAGAGATATATAGAATATCCAAAATATTATACCTGTCTCAGTTTCACAGTTGTTCATTAATTAAGATTATTTCATTAACTTTAAACAGATGTCATGTGCTAATTTTGAATGCATTATTTTCATAGACATTCAAAATCAGCACATGACACAAATATACGGATATTTAAGGACCATAATTTTGAAATCCAACAAAAAACCTGGGATCTTTTATTCAACATGACCACAAAACTTAAATGTTTCAATGCTTTTTGTATTTTTAGTTTCGTTATGCGGTGCTCTTCGTGGTATCTTTTACCACTGCGGTAGCTCAGTTGGTAGAGTTCTCGCTTCGTAAGTGGGAGGTCGTGGCTTCGAACCCCGACCAGCTCTGACAAAAGACTTGAAGGTGGGTAGTAATTGTTCTTTCGCCAAGCACTCGACATTACGAAATGAAAGTCACAATTCTTTCGGATTGGAACTTAAAATAAACGAGGTCCCGTAGGCGTGGCACGATAAAGAAACCTGCTGTATAATTCCATCAGCGCAACGTACAGGCAAAATTTCTTTTGACTTTCGCCTTTAGCTGGCGACGTCTCGAAATAAGTGAAATATCCTTGACTGGGACGTTAAACATCATTGCTAAACTCAACTCGTGGTGTCTTTCAAAAATCTATTCGTTTTGAGAAATATATTCATAACTTTATCCACAAAAATATATTTTAAAATGTGATTTAATGAAGTGTCTCACGGGTCATTTATGTACGGATATTTAAAAATAAAATTTAAAAAAACTGATATATAATGTTTTTATGTAAATATTGAGTTTATATATGTGACACTTCAATGAGATAATTTATTTTTATTTTTATTTATTTAGCGACAGTAAATGACGTCGGACCTGTCGACAGAAGTTTGTTCATTTTATAAATGTTTTATGTCTGTTTTAAGATCGAATGAGTAAGAACGTAGACGTATTTATATCCACTTCAGCTGGCAGTAACACACACTTTACGATAAATAAAACCTATAGTTAAGTGGTCAAACTCAAATATGATATAAAAAATTCATTTACATAAAATAAGATAAAATGTTTTAAAGTCCGGGGTACTTAATTGTGGACAATGTTAAAAAGTACGATTTGTCTGGGGATCTAGATTGACAACTTGAACTTTAAAATGATCAAAAAATAAAATGTAGTTATACGTCCATGTCGGAATAATTTCACCCATTTTATCGAAAATTATACCGTGGATAATTTAACTTATTTATTTATTTATTTATTTACTTACTAACTTTATGCAAAACGTTTGTGAAGTTCAGAATGTTTCGATTCATAAACCGAACTTTAATCACTTTTTGACATAAAACATCATAAAGTTCACTATAATATAACATTAAACATCCATGAGTTAGAAGTTAAAAGTTCATACCCTCACAATGGATTTCACTGCGGTACCATGTACCATAATATTTGTGTGGAATCATTAGTTTTATTGCGAGAGTGGGAGGTCTGGGGTTCAAATCTCGGCCGAGTGATACAAAAGGCATTAAAATTTGAGATACTGCTTCCTCGTCTGCCGCTCGGCTGTGGGGGGACAGAAAATCGACTGGTTCACCCGTTGCCAGGATAATGGACTGAGGAAGTAGTGTACTTGTCTGTGGTATATTGACTCGGTGAGCTAGCACCTTATTATTAATATAAAGTCCCTCCGAATTAGCGGTGGTACATGATTGGCCATAATACGCACTTGTAAATCTCATACATACATGGATTTGTTTTTAGAGTTTTAGAGATTAATAAACATGCTTTTATCACGGACTGCTGAAAATTTGCTGACCAAACAAAACGTTGCTCTTCCGGCATATGGAGATTATAAGGTGAAGTTTTCCCTCAAAAATGAATTTATTCTTTATGTTATTTATTGTTTTCTTGCTATGAAGGATTGGGTTTAAAAGTCTCTTGTGTAGGACCCATGTTTTAGGAGGAAAGGAAAATAAAATCGAAAAATTAACCAAGAAGCGCGAAGGTACGAAACAAAATCCCTTATTTTGAAAATTTGTAATAATGAACTCTTTGGTTAATCTAAAGCCGGTGACGTTTCAATATAAATGAGGTAAGTATGTACGTCAAGAAAATAACAAAAATCGATACAGGTGTGTTAAAATCTCTTGACACGAGGTGAAATAAAACTCTATAAAAATATACACGCTCGTTATACAATATTTATACCTACCTGGATACAGGTGTCAACTCGCAGGTAAAAATCCAGCCGATTATTAATATCGTAAATTCATCTAGAAATTCAAAATTTGATATTCTCCTCTTAAAATTTGTGAAAAAGTTTATAAATCCGTGTTAAGTCCAGAAAACTGGATTATATTACAAAAAAGTATATATATTTTTAAAACTTTTTTTTTGATTTGACACTTAATACATACATATATGTATATTTCTCTGTCACAAGGTTGTTTGTAATTTTACACCCTTTAATGTTTGAACTTTACAATAGGACTGTGTATGTTTAAAACTGTCAGTGGAGTTTTATAGTTTATACTATATAAATAACAAATAATCTACTTATGAATACACCGACAAAGTGTTTAACATCGACTAAAGATAAGTCCTACTAATAGAAATGTTGTACAGTAGTTCAGTTGATCTGAGTACAAACAAGGCATAATCCACGATACTCGGGATCAAAACCAGCATCGCCTCAGAATTTTAACGTGACTCACAAAATGAAAGTTTTAGAGACAGTTATTTTGTGGAAAATTTTATCATGAAACAATTCCTAAGTTATAATTTTGTTTAAAAATAAATAAATAAATAAAAAATAAATAAATATTTTTTAAGGTCACCTATAAGAGATGTACATTGATGTGTGTTTTTGACATTTTTCATTAAATTTGGAAAAAAATTAAACAACCTATGCAATAATTAATCTTTTTTATATGAACAAACGGACAAACAAACAGACGGAAGGTGTCAAGTAATTACCGGTGATTTACCTCTGATGACCCAGGTAAAACATATCTTTTACATTTCGATGAGGATGGATAAATCGCTGAACTTGGACAAGAAAACGTTTTGTATAGAGTGCTGGGAATGTCACGGGTTGTTAAATTGAAGACACAAGACTTTTCGCAGGGGTCTCAGTGGCCGAGTGGTCTAAAGCGCGCGTTTACGGATCATAGTGCCTCTCACCGCCTGGGTTCGAATCCCACTCGGGACAGATCACAGTGTGAGAAAGTTTGTCAGTTCGCTTGCCGAAGGTCGGTGGTTTTCTTCGGACACTCCAGTTTCCTCCACCATCCCAAAACTGACCGCCTCGAAATAAGTGAAAGATTCTTGGCTGGGGCGTAAAACACCATTACTCCTTCTCCTCCAAGACATCTCGCGATTAATTTGTAGGCACATGTCTCCAAACTGATGATTGTGATAGTTTAATGATGACCTGCGCTCTAAGCATACATTTCGGAAGAGGTATTGGTAAACTAAACGTCCGTCTTCCGTCCACCAAAGTGGAGTGTGAGTAATGATGTTTCATTCAGTCAAGATTTATCACGTAATCAGCCTAAGCCTGTAAGTTCTGATTGGTGGGGGAAAACCAGAGTGCCAAAATACAGAACACCGACCTTTGGCAAACTAATTAACTAACATTCTAGAGCTAGGATCTGCAATATTCGGGTTCAAACCAAGGCGAGAGGCACGTGCTTTTGGTCACAACGTCAACGAGTCCAAAACCGCCCGTCGGTTACGAATTCGGTTATATATCAAGTTATGTATTAACGTGTGTCAGTTCGCATCCAATTATCAGCGTTTATATTTCTCAGGATCCACCAAATTTTCAGAACTAACCGCGTCCAAGTGAAACAATCCTGACCCGTAGAAGGGACAAAGGGAGGGAGTGTTAAAAAGAACATTTCCGTACCCTCCATCTACTATTATGTTGTTAAGATTAGAGTTGCCTTTCAACGCTGGTTGCTATGATCATCAAGTACACTTTATTAGTTAACAAAGACAGAAAATCCACATATTTATTTCAAAATTTAATAAAATATTTTATGACAGTAGACCTGTTGTGTGACTGTTCTTCCTTATCTTGGTACTGTTTACCCGGTCATATTTACACTGCGATACCAGTTGTAGCCGTGTAAGATACGTTTGTCATTTAGGATTAGACCGTTTATACACTATTAAATGTAATGTTACTTTCTCAATGGACACGTTCATATTGAATACTTTGACTTTTATCCGTCAAAATTTAATATTTTATTATACTTCGAAATTTCAACAAAGTTTAGTTCCAGACAAAGCATTGGTTTTATTTCAAATATTTACAAACGCAGTGTACTCGTGAAACAGTATGATTGAAAAGCGAGATATAATCCTAAAACATTGAAAAAAATATTGCACTTTTTATTTAGAAATGGCAAGGTGGGTTGGTTATAACATTATCGTAGAATCAAGAATTTTTAAGCTATTCACGACGAGAATAAGCTTACCGACATTTAAGGATTGATCTAAGAACAAGTTCGTGTATAGGTGAGATGTACCAGTGTGTATCACGGTAAAGTTTGTGTATAGGTAAGATGTACCAGTGTGTATCATGGTAAAGTTTGTGTATAGGTAAGATGTACCAGTGTGTATCACGGTAAAGTTCGTGTATAGGTAAGATGTACCAGTGTGTATCACGGTAAAGTTCGTGTATAGGTAAGATGTGCCAGTGTGTATCACAGTAAAGTTTGTGTATAGGTAAGATGTACCAGTGTGTATCACGGTAAAGTTTGTGTATAGGTGAGATGTACCAGTGTGTATCACGGTAAAGTTCGTGTATAGGTGAGATGTACCAGTGTGTATCACGGTAAAGTTTGTGTATAGGTAGATGTACCAGTGTGTATCACGGAAAGTTTGTGGTATAGGTGAGATGTAGCCAGGGTGGAATCACGGTAAAGTTCGTGTATAGGTGAGAATGTACCATGTGTATCACGTAAAGTTTGTGAGAAGTGAGATTGTAACATGTGTATCACTAAAGTTTGTGTATAGGAGAATTGTCCCATTTGTATCAAGGTAAAGTTTGGGTAAGGTGAGAGTACATGTGTATCAAGGTTAAATTTCGTGATAGGTGAGATGTACCATGTGTATCACGGTAATTTGTGTATTAGGGAATGTAACCATTTTTGTTCACAGTAAAGTTTGTGTATAGGATATACCGTGTGTATCACACGTAAAGTTTGTGTAATAGGTGAGATGACCAGTGTGATCAACAGTAAGTGTGTGTATAGGTAAGATTACCAGTGTGTATCACTGTAAAGTTTGTGTATAGGTGAGATGACCATGTGTACACGGTAAATTTCGTGTAGAGGTAAGATGGCAGTGTGTATCACGTAAAGTTTGTGTATAGGTGAGATGTTCCCAGTGTGTATCACGGTAAAGTTTCGTGTATAGGTCAGATGTACCAGTGTGTATCACACTGTAAAGGTTCGTGTATAGGTGCAGAATGTGCCAGTGTGTATCACGGTAAAGTTCGTGTATAGGTAAGATGTACCAGTGTGTATCACGGTAAAGTTCGTGTATAGGTAAGATGTACCAGTGTGTATCACAGTAAAGTTCGTGTATAGGTAAGATGTGCCAGTGTGTATCACGGTAAAGTTCGTGTATAGGTGAGATGTACCAGTGTGTATCACGGTAAAGTTTGTGTATAGGTGAGATGTACCAGTGTGTATCACGGTAAAGTTTGTGTATAGGTGAGATGTACCAGTGTGTATCACAGTAAAGTTCGTGTATAGGTGAGATGTACCAGTGTGTATCACGGTAAAGTTTGTGTATAGGTGAGATGTACCAGTGTGTATCACAGTAAAGTTCGTGTATAGGCGAGATGTACCAGTGTATATCACGGTAAAGTTTGTGTATAGGTGAGATGTACCAGTGTGTATCACAGTAAAGTTCGTGTATAGGTGAGATGTACCAGTGTGTATCACGGTTAAAGTTCGCGTATAGGTGAGATGTACCAGTGTGTATCACGGTAAAGTTCGTGTATAGGTGAGATGTACCAGTGTGTATCACGGTAAAGTTTGTGTATAGGTGAGATGTACCAGTGTGTATCACGGTAAAGTTTGTGTATAGGTGAGATGTACCAGTGTGTATCACGGTAAAGTTCGTGTATAGGTGAGATGTGCCAGTGTGTATAACGGAAAGTTCGTGTATAGGTGAGATGTGCCAGTGTGTATCATGGTAAAGTTCGTGTATAGGCGAGATGTTCCAGTGTGTATCACGGTCTGTCTTGAACTAGCACACACTTTTTGTTGATGTGCTAGCTCACAAATACAGATTACCACAGAAAAGCATACCACCCCCTCCCCTGTCACATCCTGACACCGGGTGCCACCAATGCAGTAACACGTGGCTAGCCTTACGACAATGATACTCTTAACACAACTGCAGCACTATAGTGCCACAGATTACCACAGAAAAGCATACCACCCCCTCCCCTGTCACATCCTGACACCGGGTGCCACCAATGCAGTAACACGTGGCTAGCCTTACGACAATGATACTCTTAACACAACTGCAGCACTCTAGTTCCTGAGGATACATATGGTGTTTTAAAATTAGAATTAAAATTCAGATCAACACAAGAGGATTGGTTTGATTAAATAAGGTTTTACGTCCCAGTCAAAAATATTTAACTTACTATGAGGCGTCACAAGTTACATGATGTAAAGTGGCAGAAATTCTGAAATTTGCAGTGCGCTTAAGGAATATTGCAAGAAGGGTTCTTTAGTTTGCAACGCTTACCATGACACAGGGCATCGGTTTTCAAGGTCTCCTCGGAAGGACCCTGTGACTTTAAATTTCATTTCTAAATGCCAAGTGTTTGGCGAAAGAACAGTCGCTACCTTTTTTAAGTCTTGGTCAGACCCGTCTAGAGTTCGAACACCTACCTCTTACACAGGAAGCGAGCACTCTACCAACTGAGCTACCACAAGAGGAGGTTTCAAATGTAAATTACTTTAGGTCAATGTGATCTTGATTTTTCACAAAGGTCAACTAGTTTTCTTAAATTGGTAGAGGTTAATGCATCATTCATATGGGAATTTAAGTTTTAGCCTAATCCATTCAAGACAAAATGATGTTAAATGGTTTTGACTACTTCAAGGTCATTGTCAACAATGTTTTCAAAATTGATAAAATTGAATGTTATTACACTATAAAGTTTCAGTCATAAAAACATGCTAACCCTTGTCCTTTCTCTTTTGCACTATATGTTCACCAAAACATTTCATTTGGTTGTTCAGTTGACATTTTTTTAGCCTTTTTTTAAGTGGATGCTTATCTTTCTCTTGATGTTCTTTTCACTTTAATCTTTACAGACGAAAAATGGTACACATATAGTAATCAGGAAATAAAACAATATCCTTGTAAAATAAGTGCAAGCCTATGGCCATGCTTAGACCATGCTGTAGTAGATAATGAATTTTTAGTTTTGAATGTTTTATTAAGGTACAATTTCTTCTACATGTTTTTTAAAAAATATATCTTACACCTTTTGATTTTTCCATGTTGAAACACAAAAAGGCTCCTGGTTTCTTCTTGTTTGTGTCACTGTGTTTCTGACAGTGAATTATACAAAATTTTCATAGGTAATCCAATAATTAAGTTTGGTATTTTTCAAGTAGTCGAGTCTAGTGGTGACTGAAAATTGCTATACCCATCCAGGGATTACTATTCAATATTTCTGTAGAAGGAAAATTGTTGCTGTTACAGGGATTTTACATGTTGAAAAAAGGCAAATCCTGAATTCTTTTGCTCATACTGTAAACATCGCCATTTTTGACAAATCTTTATAGGAGCTAGTTTCCTTCCTACAGAAATACATTAGTGTATTTTATGATAATTGCAGATGCACATTGACATTTCCTGTTAAGACTCAAGTAAGCGAATGATACTTAACTTAAATGAAGTTAATTGCACTTTTGCATAATTCATTGTCACAAAAAGTAAGTTGTAAACATTATTTAATTAAACTTAAAATTTTTTAAAACTTTTAAAAATTTCAAAAGTTGTTGCCAAAGTGATTTCTCAAAAATTGCAAAACAGAACATAATCAGTACTTAATAACAAAATATTTAATCAAATTAAGTGAAATGAACATTCAAATCTGTTTCACAAAAAAGGACAAAAGTGCACATGATACAGAATAAAACATGTGCCTCTGCACATATGCATGATGGTTTGTGAATTATCAGACAAAATACTGAAATCACACAAGTACATGTATTGATCACAGCAATAGTGGAATTAAACAATGGAACAACTGTATGTTATTTTTTGATAAAAGCTTTGTTTTTCATTCCATGTGGAAAAAATGAAAATCACAAGTCATGATACATGTATAATATAAGGTATTTGCCATAATTACTCTTTGGTCATTGGCTGGCTCAATATGAGGACAACACAGTGTGCATTCTGAATACTTTAACTTCACTGTCATCATATAACATAAAAGATGTAAGGGGTTAGATAAATAGCACTTTCATCATAATGTTGACACCATCAAAATAACACCTTCATTATCATTTTGGCAGCAGTTCCATCATTGCATCATCATACTATCATCTCCATTATCAGATGCCATCATTAAAATATATTCTTCCTTATAATGATGTCACAGTCAAAATATTATCTTTGTTATCACCATGCCACCATCAAAATATCATGCTTACCGGTACATTATAAAAAATCATCCCAGTAATCATGCTGCTACCACCAAAATATCTTGTTCATTATCATGTCGCTACTACAGGCATAAAGTACTGCAGTGAAACATCTTCATTTAACAAGAGAAAATGGACCACTCTTTTGTCAACAATATCTGGAAAAAAAAGTAAAGTACGGAGTATATAGAAGTGAAGTTATCATCTCTCTCTCTCTCTCTCTCTCTCTCTCTCTCTATATATAAAATCACAAATTTTCATGGGAGATTCAATTTCACTATTTTCATGAGTAAAACACAGTAACTCTCACAGCCATTCAGGCAGACCCAAATATGAGGCAGTTTGTCAGTTAGCTTGCAGAAGAACTGTGTTTTTATCCAAGTACTTTGGTTTCTTACACTGTCTCAGAAATAGTCACCTCGATAGAAGTCAAAGAATCCTGACTGGGGCTTAAACATCAGTACCCCACTCCACACCACTGTTTTCTTACTCTATCAAGATAACTCTCAAAGTACCCAGCTTAAAGCTGCATTAAGTTTTTCAATTTTCTTAAATTTTTTTGGATTTTCGAAAAATATTATTTTTAAAAATAGATATCTTCTAATCACGATCCGTGAGATTAATTTTCTAAAATTTCATTTCTTTTAGCTGTAAATAAACGGAATCCTCTAACTGGTTGGTCAATATTTACTGATGATTATTATGAGCTTGGAGCATGCGCACGGATGTACAGAAAAACCCATCAATTGAAGGTGAAACATGACAAATTGCATTAACTGTCCTTAATCAATATCCAGATGTATTTGAAATGGTGTTATGTATCCTTTACTGAGTCACAAATGACAAATTCAACGAATTTCTGTTTAATTTATTGTATTTCACTGTTTTGAAGGTTGTGTTTAAATGACTTGGTTTTTTTTAAGATGTAACCATGTTCTAATATTAGATCCCACATGCTACATCTCGTTGGAAAATTAATGTAATTTCTGTATTTATTCAAGCTTTTATTGTTGAACCAAATGTAATATTGTTCATTAGGAACATCATTAATTAGATCAACACAGTTTTAATTATTTTTTTGGAAAACTTAATGCAGCTTTAACAAGTTTATTGAAACATAACCTGAACAATGTTCACACTTTTTCATAACACACTGCACACCATTTTTCAGGTAATGACTCAATAAACTTGTTTAAAACACAAGTCATTCCTTAAATAAAGTTTTTTTGTGTTCAGTGACACATGTAATGGATTCACTTTATATCTGGTTATAATTGTGGCAGTTTACTGTTGTTTTCATGTCAATTTGAGATCTAAGTCGAATACATTTTAGAAATATATTTTCATCTCGTTTAGTGACATCTCAATATAAGTCAAATATTCTTGACTGGGACATAAAACCCCATTAAATCAATCAATCCAATCATCTCGTTAAGCACATTCTAAAACAGAAATGCATTATTTTTTGCTAATATCTATTTAGATCTTCAGCAAAATTTCCCATAATTAAATGTCCTAAAAATGAAAAAAAAAAAAAATAAATAAAACAAAAAATTCTTGTAAACAAACACAAGACACCCTTTCTCAATCACAAGAGCCATTTTCAGTAAAATAAAGCTTGTATATTTTTAGCACACCATTATTTTTATAAATGCAGTCCTGACTGATTGTTTTAATATGTTTGATAATTTATAAGCAAACAAGAGTTGTCTCTCTTTGATACAATGTTTTACCAACTGAGACAATTTTTATTTTATTAAGTAGTTTTCAGATTAATACATTGTAGTCCAAGGTTTATCCCAGCTCATTGAAGAAGGTTGCAATACTGAAGGAGATCGAAGATGTATAAAGTTTATAAACCTCTTGTTTTATATTTGTAGCCAACGTTAGGAACTCACTCCAGAACAGTTGTACATGATATACCTGTGTCTGTTATCCCTCGCAGACTTTGGCAGGATTACGAGGAACCTGAACTTCCCCAGTTTGATGTTAGTACTTATACATAATACATATATATACATACATACATACATACATATATATATATATATATATATATATATATGTATATGTATATTATGTAATTGCTGAACTTTCTTAAAAACTGATCCAATACAGTGCTTCTTTAATCATGGTTGAATACCCATATTTTGGAAGAATTGGTGACAAATGTTCATCAATTTGCATGTGTTGATGAATGGATTTCTCTAGGCATAACTAGTGCTTGCTCCATAAGTGGAAGGTCGTGGGTTCGAACCCTGGTCGTGTCTTCCAAGACTTGAAAGTGGGTAGTGACTGTTTTTTCACCAAGCTTAGAGAAAACCACCAACCTTTTAACTCACAAACTTTCTCACATTAGGATCTGTCCCAAGTAGAATTTGAACCAGGAAGTGAGAGGCGCTGTGATCCATAAGCATGCTTTAGACCACTTGTACATTAGAGTAGAGGTTATTGTGCTTATAATATCAGGGACCACAGTGGCCAAGTGGTATAAAGCATGAGCTTGCAGGTCCCAGTGCTGATCACTGCCTGGGTTTGAATCCAACATGTCTAGATCCTAGAACGAGAAAGCTTGTCAGTTTGCTTGCTGGAGGTACAGGGTTTGTTCAGAGTACTCCAGTTTCCTCCACCATCCTTGAACTGACCGCCTCAAAATTTGAAGATGGTGGTTAAGGTGTTTATTTATAAAAACAAACAATCAAAAATAAAAGGATTGACTAAGTTTCTGGTTTCCTTCAATTCGACTTCGGAAGATCCGTGTTTATTGTTGAACCAAATGTAATATTGTTCATTAGGAACATCATTAATTAGATCAACACAGTTTTAATTATTTTTTTGGAAAACTTAATGCAGGTTTAATGATCACAGACCATACCTCTCAATGCCTAGGTTCCATTCAAAAACTGGAGATCTTTAGGTAACAAAGATTGTCATCACTTGCTGAAGGTTAAAAGTTTTTTTATCCAAGTAATCTAGTTTCTTCCTCTATTCCAGAACAGACTAAATATTGTGCAAAAATATTGACTGAGACAAAAAGCAAAATGCTTCATCTCCCTTACTCCACTCTACTTTCAAGTAAGTAACCAGCTTTATATTGAGTTGAGTAATGGTGTTTAACGTCCCAGTCAAGAATATATATCAAGACCTCGCCAGCTATAGGTAAAAGTGCAGAAATTTTGCCTGTGCATTGCACTGATGGCATTATACAGCAGGGTTCCTTATCCTGCCATGCCTACCGGGACCTTGTTTATTTTAAGTTCCCACCCTGACTTTTATTTTGAAATGCCGAGTGCTGGCGAAAGAACAGTCACTGCCAACTTAAAGTCTTGGGCCAAACCTGGTCTGGTTCAAACCCATAACCTTTCTCTAATGGAGCGAGCACTCTACAACTGAGCCCCTGCTTTATAAAGTGCTATACTTACTACAGATAACTCTAGTGGGATTAACAAGCTGACCCCCAAAAAATTGTGATAATTTTCTTATATCTATTCTTGCTTCAACAAACTCTTCTGCATTTCTTTCATTAAGCTGGGAACTAAAGACTGGGTCTCTAGCTGAAAGAAAAAAGGTAACATTTTATTTAAGAAGCTCCACAGAAACATTTTTCAGCATGTTTTAAAAACAATTTTATGCTATCTTAAAGGTATAAATGGTCATATTTTTAGAAATAAAATAGGAAATTGGTTTTGGGTTTTTTTTCCTTTTTATCACTTTTTTATTTTTTACTTCACAAAACATAACAAAAGACTGATAATTTAACATATGTCCAGAAATATATAATCAAATAATCATTTTACAATTAAAATTTATTAATTAAATTGAAATAAAATGTGACAATTTGCTAAGAATTTTAATTCACTTTATTCTTAAGTTTTCATATATGTATATATATACTAGATGGAATGTCAGTCAATCAAATTAAATAACCACCATGTCTTCACCATGATTGATTCATTCATCAGCCAGGTATACATTATTAAAATAAATAACACTACAATGTGTGATACAATTTAGTTGGAACTTACATCCACTAGTTCACTAACTTAATTATAATCCATACAGAGTTATCTACCCTGTATACTACTGCGACTAAATTGTACAGTCAGTAAGGATATTATCTCACTAACCAAAGTTGCTCCTTGGATAAAACTATAATGTCCATACAGAGTTATCTACCCTGTCAACTAGTACACTGTATATCAGTACGGACATTATCTCACTAACCCTAATTGCTCTTGGGATAATTCTATAATGATGTTTTCTCTTGGACATAATCCTGAAACTGCTGGGGCCTCAGAGGCAGAGTGGTCTAACACTTCCTCTTACAGATCACAGCACCTTTCACCACTCAGGCAGATCCTATGGTGAGAAAGTTGTCAGTTTGATTCCAAAAGGTCGGTGGATTTCTCCAGACACTCTGATTTCCTCCATCATTCAAGAACTGACCACCTCGACAAAAGGGAAATATTCTTGACTGGGGTGTAAAACACCATTACTCAATTCTAAACAGCCCCCCACCAATATTTACATTTATTTATAACTTACTTGTTGGATTTACTAAATCTCTAAAATGTGTACTTATTGACACCATGTCTGTCTCCACTAGTAACTTCATCTCTCCATTTTGATTGGCTGATAAAACCTAAACAAAATCATTTATCTTTTAAGTGATCTAAAGGAAACACTTTACAAAGATTTGCACCTGTTAAAATTTACTGGCAAATATTTTTAAATTGTGCAGGTTTTATTCAGCCAAAAATGATAAATTTGTATTTATGTTGATTGGTTGGCTGTCACTCAAGTACAAATCCTGATTGGATGATTATTTGTCACAGTGTTGATTGGTTAGTTATAATGTTGTTTAACAATGATTGCATTGAAAAATTTACAGCTATTTGCCGTAAGAGAAAGTTAGTCAATCTCTAGTGATTTAGCCAAAGTTTGCTTATTCCCAAAATGTGTGAGTGTGTTTTAGGGTCTGTCTTGTACTAGTACTCACTTGGGCTGTCTTTAAATTGCTAGCTCACATATTAGTAAGTCCAGAGACAAGCACATCAAGTGTATATTTATATATAATTCACATCAAGTTTTTTAAATGATTTTTACAGATATTGTTAGTTGTATCAGTTGAATAGAGTTACTGAGTTTTACAACCCAGTCGAGTATCTTTCACAAATGTTGAGTTCTTTGATGGTAGAGAAAAAGAAAAAGCTGGAGAAAATCAGAGCCTTAAGCAAGCAAACTTACAAACTTATAACAATGTGATCATTCTGAGTAGGATTTAAACATAAGAGAAGAGAGACTTTTTAATCTGCAAGTACCTGTTATAGACCGTTTGGCCACCAAAGTCCCTATAACGTTTATATAAATATATATATATATATATATATATATATATATATATATATATATATATATATAAACCTTTAACATACACAAAATATCTTTCAAGACAACTCAGGAAGAAATGCTAAGGAGTTGAAATATTATCATGTACTTACCACAAAATTGCTTAAATTTTTCATCTTGTCAACAACGTTTCTTAACATCTTAATTTGTGGCATTGTTATACTGACCTGAAATAGTTAGTAAAGAGCCCATAGTTAAGGGTATATTTAACACTTCCAACTATCCTTTAAAAAAAAAAAAATTGGCATGATAGAACTTTACAATTAGTTGACATGTATGTCATATAAGTAATGTCTTAATTTCTTTAATAATAAAATGTCTTAATTTCTTTAATAATAAAGTACTGTATATTAACAAGAGGCCCAAAAGGGCCTGTGGAGCTCAACTGACAAAAATGGTTCTTGTGCCTTCATTTATATAAACTCGGTACAGGGACTTGAGCTGACGTTAAATGCTAAATATAAAAGCTATAGGCCTTACAGTTTCAGAGAAGAATATTTTTAAATTTGACTACCCATATAAGTATATGTAGATATATGTGCCCCTTGGTGGGAAAAAAAATGGCCCAGGGGCCTTTATTTGTACAAACCTGGTATAGGGACTTGAGCTGATTATGAAAGCTTTAAGCCTTACAGTTTCAGAGAAGAAGATTTTTAAAGTTGATTTCCCATATATGCATATGTAGATATATTGGCCTTTAGGGTGGGACCAAAAATGGCCCAGGGGCCACCATTTGTACAAACCTAGTAAAGGGACTTGAGCTGATGTTAAATGCCAAATATAAAAGCATTATGCCTTACAGTTTCAGAGAAGAAAATTTTTTAATTTGATTTCCAATATATACATATGCAGATATATGGACCCCTGGATGGGGCCAAAAATGGACCGGGGGCCACCATTTGTACAAACTTGGTAAAGGGGCTCAAGCTGATATTAACTGCCAAATATTAAAGCTTAAGGCTTCATGGTTTTAGAGAAGAAGATTTTCAAAGTTGATTTTCCATTATAAGCCATATATGCATATGCAGATATATGGACCCCTGGGGTGGGGCAAAAAATAGACCGGGGGCCACCATTTGTACAAACTTGGTAAAGGGGCTCAAGCTGATATTAACTGCCAAATATGAAAGCTGAAGGCTTCATGGTTTCAGGGAAGAAGATTTTCAAAGTTGATTTTCCATTATAAGCTATATATGTATATGCAGATATATGGACCCCTGGGGTGGGGCCAAAAATAGACCGGTGGCCACCATTTGTACAAACTTGGTAAAGGGGCTCAAGCTGATATTAACTGCCAAATATGAAAGCTGAAGGCTTCATGGTTTCAGAGAAGAAGATTTTCAAACTTAATTTTCCATTATAAGCCATATTTGCATATGCAGATATATGGACCCCTGGGGTGGGGCAAAAAATAGACCGGGGGCCACCATTTGTACAAACTTGGTAAAGGGGCTCAAGCTGATATTAACTGCCAAATATGAAAGCTGAAGGCTTCATGGTTTCAGGGAAGAAGATTTTCAAAGTTGATTTTCCATTATAAGCCATATTTGCATATGCAGATATATGGACCCCTGAGGTGGGGCCAAAAATAGACCGGGGGCCACCATTTGTACAAACTTGGTAAAGGGGCTCAAGCTGATATTAACTGCCAAATATGAAAGCTTAAGGCTTCATGGTTTCAGAGAAGAAGATTTTCAAAGTTGATATCTCATTATAAGCCTTATTTTCACTTTTTACGAAGTATGACAGAAAAATGCTAAAAACGTGTAACCTAGTTTTTGACAGAATTTCACGAAATGTACAACCTACATGTTTAAGTGTTTCTAGAAGCTAAATATCACATCAGATTTTGAATATAACCTATGGTTTCAGAGAAGAAGCTTATTTTAGGTTTTTTACATTCTAGGTCACTGTGACCTACTTTTGGTTGCCATGGAAACCAATTGTACAAATTTTCATCTACTCCTTCTAGGGATCATTCCTGCAAAGTTTTGCTAAAATTGGCCCAGTAGTTTCTGAGTTTTTGCTGTTAACGGACGCACGCACGCACGCACGCACGCACGCGCGCATCATGCCATAAGCTCATCTGGCTTTAGCCAGTTGAGCTAAAAATGAAATATAAATGTATATAGAACAAATAACTATTTAAGGTTGGTTTTTTATTTGAGTAAAGTGATGTTTTTAATGCCCTAGTCAAGATTCTCTCATGTATGTCATGGTGTTAAGTTCTGGGATGGTGGAGGAAATTTGGAGTGCCCGAGAGAAAACCACTGACCTTTGGCAAGAAAACTGACAAACTTTCTCACACGGATCTTCCGAAGTGCAATTGAAGGAAACCAGAAACTAAGTCAAACCTTTTATTTAAGATGTTTGTTTTTATAAATAAACACCTTAACCACCATCTTCAAATTTTGAGGCTGTTAGTTCTAGGATGGTGGAGGAAATTGGAGTACTCTGAACAAACCCTGTACCTTCAGCAAGCAAACTGACAAGCTTTCTCGTTCTAGGATCTAGACATGTTGGATTCAAACCCAGGCAGTGACCAGCACTGGGACCTGCAAGCTCATGCTTTATACCACTTAGCCACTGTGGTCCCTGATATTATAAGCACTATAACCTCTACTCTAATGTATGGTGGCCAAGTGGTCTAAAGCATGCTTATGGATCACAGCGCCTCTCAGTTCCTGGTTCAAATTCTACTTTGGACAGATCCTAATGTGAGAAAGTTTGTAAGTTAAAAGGTCAGTGGTTTTCTCAAGGCACATTTACTCAGAATTCTATCTTTTGTAAAGCTAACTAAGTATATATTTTAACATTTTATTATTATGGTGGATAGCTGGGAATCAAAAAGTAATACATTTGAATTAGAGCTTGTTCAGGTTTTGAGACTAAGGGCTTGAACAAGAATTTAAAACTTACATAATTATGTCTTTGGTTTCAAGACATAACAAAGAAGTTATGCCTAGAGTTGAGTTAAGTAATGGTGTTTAATGTCCCAGTCAAGAATATTTCACTTATATCGAGACGTCGCCAGCTATAGACGAAAGTGCAGAAATTTTGCCTGTGCTTTGCACTGATGACATTATACAGCAGGATTCTTTATCGTGCCATGCCTGCCGTGACACAAGACCTCATTTATTTTAAGTTCCCATCAGAAAGAACTGTGACTTTCATTTCGTAATGCCGAGTGCTTGGTGAAAGAACAGTCACTACCAACTTTCAAGTCTTGGCAGACCCGGCCAGGGTTCAAACCCACGACCTTCCACTACAGAGCAAGCACTAGTTATGCCTAGCAAAATACATTCATCAACACATGCAAACTGATGAACATTTGTCACCAAATCTTCCAAAAGATGGGTATTCAACCATGATTAAAGAAGAAGGTAATTGATCAGTTTTTAAGAAAGTTCAGCAAATACATCATATATATATGTATAAGTACTAACATCAAACTGGGGAAGTTCAGGTTCCTCGTAATCCTGCCAAAGTCTGCGAGGGATAACGGACACAGGTATATCATGTACAACTGTTCTGGAGTGAGTTCCTAACGTTGGCTACAAATATAAAACAAGAGGTTTATAAACTTTATACACCTTATATCTTCTTCAGTATTGTAACCTTCTTCAATGGGCTGGGATAAACCTTGGACTACAATAAATTTATCTGAAAACTACTTAATAAAATAATAATTGTCTCAGTAGATAAAACATTGTATCAAAGAAGGACAACTCTTGTTTGCTTATAAATTACTGTATCAAACATATATTAAAATGATCAGGCAGGACTGCATTTATAGAAATAATGGTTTGCTAAAAATATACAAGCTTTATTTTACTGAAAATGGCTCTTGTGATTGAGAAAGGGTGTCTTGTGTTTGTTTACAAGAATTTTTTTGTTTTGTTTTGTGTTTTTTTTTTTTTTTTTCATTTTTAGGACATTTAATTATGGGAAATTTTGCTGAAGATCTAAATACATGTTAGCAAAAAATAATGCATGTCTGTTTTAGAATGTGCTAAACGAGAAGATTTGATTGATTGATTTAATGGGGTTTTACGTCCCAGTCAAGAATATTTGACTTATATTGAGACATTGCTAAACGAGATGAAAATATATTTCTAAAATGTATTTCACTTAGATCTCAAATTGCCATGAAAACAACAGTAAACTGCTACAAATATAACCATATATAAAGTATATCTATCACATGTGTCACTGAACACAAAAAAACTTTATTTAAAGAACAACTTGTGTTTTAAACAAGTTTATTGGGTCATTTCCTGAAAAATGGTGTGCAGTGTGTTATAAAAAAGTGTGCACACTGTTCAGGTTATGTTTCATTTTAAACACTAAGACTACAACATTAAACATTAATCATTTATCTTCATTTTTTACAATTGAAATTAAATTTCCTCCACATCGAAACTATCAAGAGGCAATTCTAGCCAATGAAATGAGACGAGACATAAGCCACGCTTAATCGTGCAAGTTTATGTAATTTTGTAATCTGTATGATATAACTGAATTTATAAATTAAATTATACAATGAACATTTACTTACCAAGTCTACATCTACAGTCAGACATGGGCCATGTTTCTTGGTCAGTTTTATCTTAATCCACTTTGCTGCTTGTGCCGTCTTTAAAGCTTTGACTAGATTTTCTGGTGCTAGTTCTAGATATATCTCGTTATCATCGTTAGACACGCCCTCCATAGCATACTCATCAAAGAAATGTCCCTAAAAGTATAAATACGATAATACTAATAATTCAGCAGATATTAATTAATATAAATTTTTGTGGAATCTACCACTTTAGAAAAAGGAAAATTTGACAGGTACCAAGGTGAAATAATCTTGTGAGAAATTTTAAATATGACAATTTGGTTTATGTGAGTTTCCTAAAATATCTATATAGACAAACAGAACTTCACAATGTAAATCTGCAGGGATTTTTCTGGCCATTTTGGGAAAGGGACCCTGGGATGAAATTGGAAAAATCATTGACAAAATCGACATTTTGGGGAAATTTTTCATTAAACTTTAAAAATTTTCACATTGTCAGCACATCAAATATTTTGCCTGGAATATTTACTATTTTGATACATGCTGGTAGTCACTCATTTGTACCAAATCACTCAGACATTAACACAATATCTTCATAGACTGGCTTCAATACAAACATCTGAGAAAGTTGTTTCATGAGTTGCTCCCATTCTACTAGATCCTCATTGAGTATAAATCAAAATGTGCATAAATACAGGTTATTATAAAGATATACAAGCTACACCAAAATTATAGAGTTTTTTCACTTTTTCTTAAGTTTCTCAAAGCAGGATCATTTGGAAATTTTTACCTACAAAATTGGGAAAAATGTATGCTTTTTGGCATTGGGAATGGGTCCCTTTACCGAACCCTGTGAGTGGCCAGAACAATCCCTGATCTTGAATGTGGCATAGAGTATTTGTGTGTTTAAAATAACACAAGGTTGAAAGATTGCTAATGTAACCATTTTAAATTCGAAACAAACGGCAAAACAATTGATATCTTGAATAAGAATGGAATTCCCAGAGTTTTATAAGAAACTTGCTATTTAGAACAAGAATGGGATTTCACTTTGGTCTTCAAGTCAGAGAAAACAGTTGTTTGTAAGCCAGGTAAATCTGTGATCACATCAATTATGGTCTTTAAGTTAGGTAAATCTGTGATCATAGAGTCACATCAATTATGGTCTTTAAGTTAGGTAAATCTGTGATCTATCAGACACTTAAAACAGGACTCAGGTAAACCAGCTTCAGGTGACAGCTAAAACCATCAGTTTGATGTCAATGTTGGTGTTCATCAAGGATCAGTATTAAGGCTTTTGTTATTTATTATTGTTCTGAAAGTGTTGTCACTTCATTTTCCTGTAAGCTGCCCATGGGAGCTCTTGTATGCTGATGATCTGATAATTGCTGACACTTCCACTGAATTGTCGATTGAAAGAGTGGTGAACTGGAAGAAAGGCATGGAGGAGAAATAACTTTGAGTCAACAATGGAAAGACCAAGGTAAAGATCTATACTTGGATCTGGAAAGTATCCATGTGCTGTCTGTCTCAGTGACACAGAAAGAAACTTTATCCTCTGCACAAGTTGCTCAAGTTGTGTCCATAGGAAGTGTAGTGAAATCAAGGGACCCCTACAGCCTGATCTGAGCTACAAGTGCCCTTGCTTCAATGGACTTGCAGTCGGTGTGGAAAAACATAAAGTTTTAATTGACTTACTTGGTGACATGTTGGGTCATCAGGCCTCGGATAGACCAAAACTGACCTGGGGTATCCTGGTGAAACAGGACAACATGTCCCTAAGAATGGGTGATTCTAATCCATTGGATTGCAGAGCATGAATTGCCAAGCATGGAGAGGGAGACTTCATTCTCAACTGGAAAGCCAGGTCTCACCCTTTTTAAAAGAATACTTAAAGGCCTAGATAATCTAAACAGGATAATAATGATTCAAGTCAGGTAAAATTGCAATATTCATGGTAAGTAAATATGTGGCTTAAGCATCATACCTAAATAAAGACCAGACTTTTTTTTTTAAACGAAATTATAACATTTTTATATAAATGTAAGAATCATATCAAAATTATTTTTGAAACAACTAATTCAAACTCAAACAAGCTTGATAAACATTTTTCATTTACAAGTATCTGTAAACATTCTAAGTCATAGCATTTAGTGTGCTTAAAGCCACTTTTTACTGATTTTTATTTTTTTTGATTAACTTCAAAACGGATTTCAAAAAAGTATGAACAGTACCATGGCCTCCTTCATGGTTAAAGAATGCATCGAATATAGTAGGGAACAAAACAGCAAGTTATATGTAGCTTTCATGGATGCCGAAAAGGCGTTTGACCGAGTATGGCACTTCGGGTTGTTTTACAAACTATTCAGATTTTGTTTAGTTGGCCATGGATTAAGAATGGTTGTCGAATTATACAGAAATATAACTGGTAGTTGTCCATCAAAATTTACTATAAGATCAATTTGAAATTCAGTGTGGTACAAGACAAGGAGGTATTTTATCTCCATGGCTTTACTTAATATACATCAATGATTTGTTGTTCAAATTATCCTCATGTGTGTCAGGTTTGAAAATCCATGGAACTAATTTTTGTTGTTCGTCCCAAGCTGACAATATAGTCTTGTTGTCTTTCACAAAAAGCGGTCTAGGGGAGCTCTTGGACATATGTCATAGCTACAGTGAAAGGTGGAAATTCAAATACAATGCTTCAAAATGTAAAGTTATCGTTTTCAATGAATCGAAGACACAATACCCTGAAAATTCAAGAACATGGACATTAGGTACCAAAATGATAGATGAAGTAGGAAATTATGTCCACGTAGGTATAAATCTTAATAAATATGGAGGAAAAAGACCCAACATAGTATCTGTAGTGAACAAGATACGTTCTACGTTCTTTATTCTAATAGACTTGGTGTCCATCATGAATATATGCATCTGGTTTCAAGCATTAAGATGTATAATTCTGTCGTACTACCAAGAGCATTCTTTGGTGCTAAAATGTGGACATCACTATCCTCAAACTGATGTTAAACGTCTAGAAACAATTCATCATTATTGTCTTAAAAAGATCCAAGGTCTACCCATGCAAACACACTCGGACATGGTTCTTAGCCTTGTAGGTTGTACTTCAATTTCTTCTTTCATTGAAAAGAGAAAGCTAAGTTTCTTATGTGCCATTTGCCGTTCAATCACTCAGCCAAATAACTTTCCTTGATGAGATTATTTCAGTAAAGACACTGTACTATATCTAAACTTAAGTTATATTGCCGATGTTTTAAAAATTTTGAATAAATATGAACTGGAGAAATTTTTAAACATTGGCTGGATAAATGTGGTTTTCCGAGTAAAGCATCATGAAAAGATAACACTTGATAGGATCCACAATTTTGTCAACCTGTCTTGGTCACAACAGATGTTACAGTCAACAGATTTTTCTCATTTCTTGAAAATTCATACAGCCTACCAAATGAGTCTCTTCTGGAAAATTTGCAAACAAAACCCAACACTAAAAGATGCATGTTCAAAAGCTGTGGAAATTTTGTGTCTTATTCCAAATGATAATAAACCGTGTGATTATTGCCAAGCTTCAAACATTGAAATAGTTAACCATGTGCTGTTTCGTTGTAACTGTATTGACATAATCAATCTACGGTACAAGTACTGGAAAGACATAGTTGATTTGTTAGAAGTACATGTTTTCAGCTACATGGACAATCTAGATGAAATGACGCTAAAACAACTTGTTTTCAGGGCAATGGTTAGTCGTTTAAATGAAGTTTCCTGAGATGGATGTTATACTTTTTGAAACAACAAATTGCAAGTTTTTTGCATCAGTTATTCATGAACATTGATATACATGTATATGCAATTACGGAGTGAACATTTTGTTAATGGCAGTACTATTTAAATATATAATTGAATAACATAAAATTATCATACTGACATTGAAACCTTAGCTCATAAGAAACTAACCGTCATATACTGACCACAGACATACAGACACACTCACACACATGCACACACAAAGCATGTGCAACACACGAACACGCAAAGCACGAGACACACACACACACACACAATCTTACATAACGTAATTTAAATACCTATCAAATATGTATATGTAAATAGTTAAATATTTCTTTCTTTTTTTTTGTAAATATCTTGATCTTTCTATCCATTTCTTTCTACTCTCCCATGAGGAGGCAATAAAGATTATATATATATATATATATATATATATATATATATATATATATATATATATATATAATCTTAAAGCCACTTTTTACTGAGTCAATTTTGATTAACAATTTTATTGCCAGTATACAAATTTCTCACATGTGATAGATTTATCTCAATGAATTGGTGGTATGATATTTTTTCCAACATCGCATCCTGCATGTGCAAAATAATAATAATAATAATAAATAAACAAAAAAATATTTTCTATGATGAATAATATTATTTTTTTCTTATAGATATGTATATATAAAGAAAACAATCTTTTTTTTTTTTTTTTTTTGTCACTTAGGTTCACATTCTGCTGTGAATGGAACCTTAATCGTTTTTGTGGGATATTTATTATTCGTCCATCTTGCATCTAATAGCAGGGATTCCAGTATTTTTAGAAAATTATAAGCAAGAAAAATAATCAATTACTCGAATGAAGTCAAGACGGGGAAATTCAATATTCATGGTCAGATTTTTTTCAAACTCAAACTCAGCACACCCTTGTTTGAGATGAAAAATCTGACCACTTGATTGGAATTTCCCCATCTCAAGATTCTCGACCTTAAACTCGTAATAGATTCTCTTTGTATCAAATCCACTAACCTGAGGCAATTCACACCATATCTGTGATCCTCCATTTACCAGCCTCTCAGAGAGAATGAAATACCAGTTCCCAGAAGTTATCCTCAGCACACAAACTTTAATCAGTTTAGACAGGGTACCAATTACTCCTATTAAAACAGAAAGAAATTATAATGACAAACAGGATTATCATTCATTCATTCATGTAGATGCCCTGGTAAGCTTTGGGCTTGTCTTGGTGCTTCTTCATACTTGGATTCTGTTTCTAGGAATGTTACTCTTCCGATTCCACATTCTTGTGCTGATTGCATACAGCTAGGGTGAAATTTTGCTGGGTGCCATTTCAAGACTTTATTCAAAATATTTTTGAAAGCTGTAACAGACCAGGCTTGATAGGTGGCTGGGTAGCTCAGTCAGTAGAGCGTCCCACTAGTATTGAGAAGATACTGGGTTTGGCCGCTGCATTTTTTTCCTTTCCTGTTACAAAGCGTTTAGGGATGTTGCATTTACTGTCTCTTCCGGTACACTGACTTATACAATAAAATCTTCCATTTTAAGGAAGAATTCATCAAAAAAATAATTAATTAATTTAAAATAATAATAATAAATAAATAAATAAAATTTCAAAAATAAATGACTATTGAAAAAAAAATGAAGTCAAATGTTGTCATACTCCTAGATATTACCAAAAGTTGTTACTTAGCTGATGGACCACATTTATGTTATCATGTCTTCTAAATACATAAAACTTTGTCCTTTTGAAGAATGGCCAAGAAGATAGGTATCATATTATTACTTTTTTAAATACTGTAAATTATAATCAGAAACGGATAAAAGCTGTCAGTGAATAGTCAGCAGTCAGGTTAGATGTCTCACTGGGAGTTACTAAGATTGGACAAAACAGTAAAACATACAATAAATAACAATAATTGTTTTACTAGTGAATAACATCCAGTTAAAACTTATTAAGGTCATTATAACGACGTTATTTGTATGACAACACTTGCTTGTAAAATGTTGAATGCATCCAATATCCACTATCTTCCCTCTAAACCTCATAACTACATTTTATTAACCCGCCACGGAAATGAAAATTAAATTATAATTTACAGAATAGAAAAACGGCCCGAAATTTCCGGACTATATTGCATTAAAAGTTTATACTCTCTCTCTCTCTCTCTCTCTCTCTCTCTCTCTCTCTCTCTCTCTCTCTCTCTCTCTCTCTCTCTCTCTCTCTCTCTCTCTCATGAAAACACAATGATCCACAGATAATATACATATGTACGAGGCGCCGTTTCTATATTTATTCAGTATCTTAACATATGCATAAATCGATTTTTGCATATGCAAAAATAACCAGCATTTTAACATATGTAAAAATATATTTATGCATATGCAAAAATCAATTTATGGATATCCATAAATGAATAATGCATATATAAGCTAAAACAGTGAATTAATATAGAAATGGCGCCTCATATATATGTCGATAGTATGTAATGAGATTAAGGACTAAACAATAGGTAATCACTTTCTGATGAGGAACTGGGTCAGAATTTGCTTCCGCTAATTACCTAATATGTTGATGAGTACTCAGTGTTGTTTACCTGTAATTAGTGACCACAATATATGGCAAGCAAATGCACAATAATTTAATATAGATTTTTAATTTACATTTTTAAGATGAAACTAGCCAAAACAATTAATACAATTAATTTTGAATTATTCTAAATAAATAAATAAGTAGAATTTAAAACAAATTTTATTCATCTGATGTAAAATGGAGCAAAACACAATATTTTGGATGTCTCAAGCATTTTATATGGGGAAAGGGTTAAAATGAATAATTTCTTAGAAAATGGAATAATTTTCAAACTTGTTTTAGTCGTAAATTCTTATTCCAAAAGGTAACAGGAAATGCGGAAATTAACTCGAATGAACGGATAAATAAACACCAAGTGCACATCACGCACCACATTAATTTGTCCGAGATTTATTTTAAACAAAAAGAATCATGTGGATTCGGAGCTACCTATAAGAAATCTTTGTACCATTCCAAATAAACAAGGTCACAATTTGGCCTAAAATTTAATCAGTACTTGTTTCTGAATATCGAAACCTCTGTAAATAGTTCGTATTTCGTAAATTTTTCATTCTGTAAAATTATCACTTATAAAAGACCGAAATCGACTTCCTGTCCTCATTTCTGATGTTTACATCGAAGGGAGAACGGCATGACACATAAATCTATTTAAAACCGATTCTGGATTTTACAAATTATTGAGTAAGATATTTATTGTCTATTTTCTAAATATTAATCTTGTCTTAAAAGAAAGCGACTTGGAGACGTATGTTATCGTGTAATTTTACGTACATAATATTGTTTCTTATATTTTGCTTTTGTCAGCTGATTGCATAAGCACTTGTACATAACAATATTAGTGTCCAGTAAAGAATATTTTAAACACGTTACTCTGTTAATGCTACAGTAACAGAATATATTTTAAAACGTTTCATACATCAGTTATAAGGCATTATAATGTTTTATTCCCAACTGAAAAATTGAACAGTTGAATTCCGTGCTATGCAATGTACATGTGTAACTATAATCATTGTCACATTATGATGACATATAACTTGAACGTACTAGTGTAACTAGATAGCAGATTACACTGAGAGAGAGGGTGTGTACATGTTTTGTTTTCGTATTAAAATATGATGTTCAGCATTTGTAAAATTCAAATTTTCTTGTCAACTACATGTACTAATATGCCTAAAGGAAAAAAAAATTGACAGTAATGGAAGGTGTACTAGTATTTGAATCAATAGTACATATGGCTAAATCTAAAACTTTTATTTCAAGAATTGCAGTTTTGGTGTGTGTGTGTGTGTGGGGTGGGGGGGGGAGTAATCTGTATTGTGATGCACATTTTCCCCAGTTTACCAGTGTTTAGACACAATATCTAAAGCTTTATGAAATGTTTGACATTGTACAAAAGAACCTTCCTAAGAAATAAAATGTATACCTCGCAAAAGGGCCAATTGTTTAACAAAAAGAGACATTTGACCTCAAGCAAGGGGCACATGTACAGAAAAAAAATGCTTTAACTTTCATAAAGAGCACCTGCCCAGCAAAAAATGAAATGTCTGACCTTATATAAGGAGCACCTGTCTTGGAATAAAGTCCATAAAATGATTATCTTTGATCTTTGAGTACAGGAGTTTTGTAATAAATAAACTTTGTAAACAAAAACTTTTTAAAAAATAGATAGAAAGATTTTGACTTTAAAAATACTGTTGTGACAAATGAGATGGAAAAGGTATCAAGGAAGAGTACATGGAGATTTATTGCAGAATTTAATTTCTGAAAACCTTGACAGTAGGGCTACAAATGGAAAAACAATAGACAAGGCCATATAGATTATCTAAACATGGGGGGGGTCCTAAATAGGCTCAAAATTTTTTTGTAGCAACTTCTAGTGTAGAAGTGGTAAACTTTGTAAAAAGTGGAAACTTCAAAGTGGAACCTGTATGATTATCAAACTTTTTCCCAATAGGCATAGGATAGAGCTTGTATTATTCAATTTGTGTATCCTTTAGTAAGACATTTTTGATTTGCATTTTAAAGGGACCGATATAATTCATTTAATTATTACTTGAGATATTCAACAGATTTTCAGGTGAGCGAAAAGGCCTACAAGCTTTTTAAACATTTGTGTTATTTCTCTGTGAACTTTTGATAATGATATTGATTTTTTTTTCAGTAAGGCTTTTAAGTGAAATGCTAGGTGACAAGAAAATAATTTTTTCTCTTTACATATCTTGATTTTTACATTTTTACAGTTTGTGATTAAAATGCCAGGTGAACAGAAAAATAGTTTTTTATTATTATATGGATCACAAACTGGCCAAGCCAAAGCCATAGCTGAAGAGATAGCAGAAAAAGCTGAAACACAACACAATCTTAAAGCTAATGTGTACTGCCTCAGTCAAACTGAGAAAAAGGTACCTGGTAATCAATTAATTAAACAAAGCACACTTTTAAAGCTTATGTGTACTGCCTTAACCAAACTTATCATAAACTTATATGTGTTCTTATAGGTGATTTACAAGGATTGAATTGGAGTTATGGTGATTAACACCTCCACTTAAGAAACTCGCATATATCGAGGTGGTTAGTTCAGAAACGGTGGAGGAAATAGATGTACTTGCAGTAAACCACTGACCTTTGGCAATCATACTTTCTAAAATTAGAAGAGACAGAGTAGGACTCAAGTCTAGGGCAAAAGAGGCATTGTGATCTGTAACCACATGCTTTTAGACCAGTAAGCTACAGATGCCAATGTTATTCATGGCAGTTAGTGTTCACAAATACTGCTTGGTGGGAGATCTTTAATTGATTGAAAGCTCTTGTTGATATTGCAACAGTTATTTGGCACTGCTTATATGAAAATATTGCTAACATGATCAATTAGCTATTCAAACAATGACTTTACATTTGTTCACATGAGTGGACAATTATTCAGTTTACAGTTGTTCACATCATTTTGTAGTTGTAGTCTGGTGTTGCTAGACAATCGAGTTGAAATACTTTTGCAAAAAGTTAGATATAATTAATGCTAAATAGAATTAAGTTTTTTTTACTCTTTCAGTTTAACATTGAAAAAGAAAAATGTGTTGTTATAGTAACGTCAACAACGGGAGATGGTGAACCACCAGATACAGCTGCAAAGTTTTTTCGAAGACTTAACAAGAAAACATTACAAGAAGATTATTTATCAAATATTAACTACACACTGTTAGGTAACACTGTACAATTTTTTTTAAAAAAGAATTTATAACATAAGAAAAATTTTAAGAAATCTCATTTAAATGGTTGGATCTTCCGTTTTACATTTCCATTGGTTTACATCAAAATATTGTTTTATAGAGATAGATAAAAAAGATTGTTTTTGTGTGATATTCATTAGTGCAGCTTACTTGGTTGTTTTTGTGTGATATTTATTAGTGCAGCTTACTTTGGTTTGGTTTTCTTTCGTTGGTTTTAAAGTTTTCTAATGTCACATCAGCAAATTTTTATTTATTCACTTCAAGAGCAAGGTTATTTATTGCAGTGGATTAATCTAAGAACAAGTTTGTGTGAGCAAGTGATAAGTGAGTGTGTATTATGGCCTGTCTTGTACTTTTTGGCATTAAAGGCAAATTTTTTGTCAAGGTGCTGACTCATTGAGCCAGTATGCCACAGACAAGCAACAGTAACATTATCATGGTAGCAGGTGAACTTGTCGATACTCTGTCCTTATAATTCTGAGCACCAGACGAGGAAGCAGTATCTCAAATTTTAAAGTCTTACTTTATGACCCGGCTGGGATTTGAAACCTGACCTTCTGCTTGTGAGTTTCTGAATCAATGAGGCAGTGCTTTACTTCGGAAAATGAAAACCCATCTATACTGTTACCTACATATCAATGTTGTGTGATAAATTTACTTATGGGAACTGAAAATCTGTCATATCTAGGTAAAACATTCACATCCAGGAAAAGTGAAACAGAGTTACAAGCCTTGGTGAAAAATTACCTGTGTCAGGTATTTGATTGTGGAAGAGAAGGGGGTTACCCATTTAAAACTAAAAAGGCTTCCATTAATATATATAAATGATGTATTTGTTGCAGGTTTAGGTGATTCCAATTATACAAATTTCTGTAAATGTGGCAAAGCTGTTGATAAAAGGTTGGAAGAACTTGGAGCAAAAAGATTCTATCCATCAGGATTTGCTGATGATGCTGTGGGGTAAATATTAAATAAAAATTTAAAAAAAATAGTGATGTACACACAGTCTGCTTGATTATTTTTTTTAGTTAATCTTCCAATTTTTCTATCAGTTTATTAGTGAACAGGTGCTTCCACAAAATATTTTAATTCTATTACATATATGCCTACAATAAACACAATCAATAAATGAAAATAGTCTATTAGTCTTATTTAAAATTTGTGATTTTGCACCCTGCTATATAAGTTATCAAATTTGTAAAAGAGAGATTTTCTTGAGACTTTGTGGTAATTGCTATACCGAGGATTTTAAAACCTGTTTAATTTTTTTTTTTCAGTTTAGAAGTAGTTGTAGAACCTTGGATGGATGGACTATTTCCAGTCTTACAAAGATTTTTAGGCCTGACCCCACATGACTCAGAATCTTCATTAGCAAATATGGATAATAAATGTTTAAATGGACATGTTAAGAGTAATAGTACAAGTGACGATCTCAAAAACACAGATAGTGTCATAACCAATGATTCCATAAATATCAGTGATGCCGTAAATACAAATGAGATTAATTCGTCACAGCTGAAACAAGAAATTTCAAAAGTAGATCAAAATTTAGCCAAATCAAATGGTGAAATAAACAAGACTTATAAGTCTAATTCTGAAGCTATGACCAATAGGTCAGATAAATCAAAAGATTTAATAGATGCTGATAAAGTCCCTTCAAGTGTTGAAAGCCATAAACAAGAAGCATCACTTGGAACATCTATACCTCCATTGTCAGAGAGCTCACTGAATCTACCTGCACTTCCACCAGCATTCCTACACATAGAATTTTTACCTGAAGAAAGTTTGGTAAGAAATAGAACCATACAGTTTTCTTGAGGGCATTTTGAAAATTTTTATGTCTATTTTCAGTTGCATCTTGTCTGAATTAAGAGAAAAACCAAGCTTAATTTGAGTTAATCAAATTTTCTATAAATATTTGCATAATCCACTATCAAAAACACAGTGACTCAAACAATAATTGTTTAGAGATGACATTTTTAACCCTATTTCTTGTATGATATTCCAGGATGTAAACTCACTCCCAATACAGAATGGATTAGCATTTCCATCTGCTGCTACTGCTGTCACCATGGCAACTGTGATATCAGCAAAACAGTTAACAAGAGAGGATGCTGTCAAAAGAACATTATGTCTTTGTTTAGATATAAAGGTTTGCTAATTTTTTTTAAAGTACATTGGAAAATGGCATACTTCCATATTTTTTTTTTTTTAAATTAAAAAAGACTCCAAATAAATTAACTTTTTATGTCCCATGAAATGTCATACTCCCCATTTTTAAAAAAAATTAAAAAGACTCAAAATAAATTTATTATTTGTGTCAAATTTTTGTATGTTTTTAAGAAAGGATCTAAATAATATGTGAATAAAAAAGATTTATAATTTTTGTTTCAGTTATGAATTCACTTGTTTGTCATATAAATTTCTATATTTCATATTTAGCATAAATTTCTATTATTTATGTAATTTTAGAATTCTGATATCAAATATTTACCTGGAGATGCTGTGTCTGTTGTATGTACAAACTCAGAAGATGAAGTTAATAATTTATTTAAAAGGTAATGGTGCCAGAAAATAATCACTGTGCATTTGTAATTTGCATAGTATTTGAAAATAATAACTAAAGTTGTCAAAATGATTCAAAAATGTTTTTTTTTTTTTTTTTAGAAATTCAATAAGAATCATAGAATCTGATTTTCATTTGGGTCATTGAAAAATAACTTGAATGGATGTTATGTTCATTTGATAATATTTAAAATTAATTTCACAAAATTATATTTCATTAATTACACAGTGAGTATAACATCTAATTAGGTTATTCGTCAATGAACAGAATGAAAATCAGATCTAATGCTTTATTTATTATGATTGGTATCAGAGGTTCCTTTTGATTACCAGTGAGTTCAGTATGTACTAATTTGTTCAGTAAAATCAGTTAAACTGTTACTATTTTTGCATAGCACATATCACATTAAAAAAGATATCAAATCTCTTTCTATCAGCACTTATTGTACTTTGATTTCTTTCAGATTAGATATTTCACATGTAGCAGATCAAGTTTGCAAGTTTGATATACTACCAGATACTAAAAAGAGAAATCCATCAGTCCCTTCCCATATACCTCACAAATTTACGCTAAAACATGTATTTAAAACTTGTGTTGACATAAGGGACGCACCTAAGAAGGTAAGGACCTTAATTATTGGTTCAGTATCTGTTTTTATTCAGTACACCTGAACAACCTCTTATTGATTGACAAGTCAAAAGTGCTTTTAATTGCAAAAGTGCCAATTCTATTCTTGCTAATTTAATTTGAGAAAGTTTTTCAATATACTTGACAATTTCAAATTTCTTCCACCATTATAAACATTTTTCAATAATTATTTTAAGCTTGCCTGATTAAATGCTCAATTTGACCTTTTCAAATGCTTCTTTCTTCGTACATTTGCTGTCCATCCAAAAATTTAAGTTTAAACAATTCATCCTCTAGAACCAGTCAACCCATGACAAAGAAACCTGGCAGGGATGTTGCAAAACCAGAGCCTTGTAAATTTTTTAAGCTGGTTGACTTTGGCCGTTATTCAAAGTCATGGTGACCTTAAATAATAAAACCTTTTAACATTTCCATGTCATAGATGCCTTGGAACTAAACTTGCAAATCTTGCTAATCTTGATCCACATTCAAGGTCACAATAAACTGAAATATTAAGATCTTTTAACATATTATTTCACAAATAAAAGGGCCTACAAATTTGAAAGTTCACTCATAGAGAGAAGTCATTAAGCTCTACAAAGATAGGAAAATAGGAGACTTTCACTAATATTAATGGTCACAGTGACCTAAAAGTAAAACTTTTAAATTCTACCTTATTTCTTTTTTGAATGAAAATATTATTTGAACTTAGAAAAAATTCTTACCTCAGTCTATAGATTATAAAGATTTGGCTTCACTCGTCACGTACATGTATTAATTGTTTAATGTTCAGAGGAAAATTCAGACTAACCTTGAGCTTGATTTTTAAATGTATTTGTAGGCTTTAATTAGGTCACTTGTTGAGTTTACCACTAACCAGTCAGAGAAGAGACGACTTCAGGAACTTTGTAGTAAACAGGGAGCAGATCACTACAGCAAGTTTATCAGGGAAAGCAGGATCTCTTTGTTAGATCTATTATTAACCTTCCCATCATGCAATCCACCTGTAGAAAGAATTCTTGGTATGTAAACAAAATCTGTAAATAACTTAATAGCATTAAATTTTCTAGATGCACCCATGCCATTGTCCCCAAAATGATACTGTAAACGTGTTAATTTTAGCCTGTACATATATTAGCACACTTTACATTCTAGACTAATTTGCATGATTTTTAATTCGTGCAAAACAACTTTTAAGAAACGGACTATAAGTCATAACATGTTAGTCATTATTTTAGTGATGTATGTAAATTAGAGCTACTGTCCTAGCATGAAAATCTCTAAAATTAAAACACAGCTAAAATTAGTACTTTACAGTAATTTTGTCCTATAAGAACAATATTTTTTGGGCCAATCCTTAATTTTTTTAGACCCCTTAAAAACAGGTAACAAACTTAAAAAGACTGTTTCCTTTGATAAAAGAATCTATATCCATTGTTTCCAATTACAAGTTTATCTAGATTTATTGCCAGTCCCTGATACAATTTATAATGTAACAAAACAAATTTGTTGAGTGTGTATGCATATACTTAACTATGATATAGGGTTTGTATTGTAAATCATATTGTAAATCTTATTTAAAATCTATAATTTGGTACCCAGATGTGAGGTTATCACACAAATCAGAGCCAGAGCAGTTATGAATTCCCTATCATGATCAATTGTTTTGTGACATGATTTGTATCATACTTGTTGTTCTTGTACCCTGAAATCCATTAATCATTCTGGTCAGATGACAACACATCTAGACATTTTATAGACAAAAATAATTTTCTTCACACCATATCAATACTTCAGTTTAGAACAACTTTGAGTGTTTTTTTTATTAATTTTATTAAAAAAAAAAACTTTTTCAGAACATCTTCCAAGACTGCAGCCACGACCTTATTCTGTTTGTAGGTAAGTACTTGTAAGATGTCATATATATATATTGTGAAAACCTGAGTCATCATCTCAACTTTTTGTATCACTTTCTTTTTAGCTCATCTGATCTTATAGCTCAGATGAGCTATTGCAATGGTTCATCAACTGTTGTCTGTCGTGTGTTTTGTGTCATCTTTGTTCGTTGTGCATTAACTTCCAACATTTTTTGTATCACTCCCTTTTTTTCCAAGAGCTGGTTAAGTAAATATATATAATGGTCTACAATGTTCATATGCAGCTTTATGGGAAAAACTGACCTCATAACATTTGTATATATACCTGTACAGTATCATATCATAATCTTAACACTGATATCTTTATGATGCAAAATTTTTCTTCATTACAGAGTTAAATTGAAACTACTAAATAAAATTACTTTTTTAACTCCATCTTGAATTTGCAGAAGTTCTCTGATAGCCATATCTGAGGCATCAACATCCAGGATTAACAGATCCGTATTGTTCAGCAATGACAAAACCAGTGGGGATGTTAATGTAGTTTTAAGGGCTTTAAAGGAATTTTCCACAAAATCACCCACTTAAATCTTTTTTGTTAGTTAAGTCATAGCATGATGGAGCTATCTCTGTAAAAACCTTTGCAAACCCTCTATTGGTAATTGGCTAAACCAAAAATTCATTCTATGCCCTTGAAATTAGGGACTGGCCAAAACTGTGACTTGAATTTCCAGATGTCCAGAATAAGTTACCCAGTACTTTTTTTACCCGTTTAAAAATACATGTATGTCCAGTAATCTCAAACTTGATATATGTTAAACTTTTTGGATAAAAGAATGAAATTTGAATATTAGGTATAGTAAGGCGTCTTAGACATTCTTGAAAATAAAAACTTTTTCATTTAATGGATTTTAAAATGAATAAAAAGCTTTGTTAGGTAATCCTAAATGTAATTTCGGTTTACATATATATATATATATATATATATACAGTAGAACTTCGATAACTCAAACTTCGATATCTCGAATACCACGGACAACTCGAAGTCTTTATTTTGTCCCGACCGGTTTTCTATATAAACTATATTAGGAAAACTTCGATAACTCAAACTTCTATAATTCGAATACCCCCGATAACTCGAAGTAAAAATTTGGTCTGTAGTTTAAAAATCTATTAAAATTAACTTCAAAAACTCGAATTTTTCTAACAGTGTATGATCAATGGCTCGTTTAATAAAACGATCAGAGAAAACACATATCGGTAATTTGGCTACAGTTATAGTAGAGAAAATAACCGAGTAGTTCTTGTTATCTACCGTATTAATTATTATCAATTAACGGATTAATATCCAGTACCGTCCGTCACGGACAATTAGGCCTAACAGGTACGCTAATCCTCTACTGTAATAAAAGAAGCCAAGTTCTCCAAGCTTAATTAAAACGAATAACCCCGTTTTACTCACGACTGCATTAAAATCTTAAATGACTTATTGCACTGCTTTATAATTTCATTAAGTTTCTGTTCGTATTTTCTAACGAATGTAAAAAATAAGCATTTTGATAAACATGTACATATATCTGATTTCCGATTTCGTTGTTCGTATATACATGTATCGTGATTTTATAATAAAATAACACGTTTCGCACGCTTTAACCGTCAATATCAATTCTTTAAAAAAATTATTTATTGTATTTTCTTTAAAAATTATCTTTTTACTTTTTTTTCACATTCGAGTACAGGTAACTGTTTTAAACATCAAGATTTCTGTAGTGGAAAGCATATATTAAGGTGACACCATTCTTGGACATCATCCTTCAACTTCGATAACTCGAACACCCGATAACTCGAAGTCCCCAGCGAAGTCCCGAGCACTTCGAGTTATCGAAGTTCTACTGTATATATATATATATATATATATATATATATTCTTCAGTCTATAGCAACCAGTCTGAAGTATCCCAAATGGATTTTACTATATAATGAACCTCTATATAAAGTCCACCTGTCTAATGTGAATAAAGTCCACCCATTTCAGTCCCAAATGACTCCAGTACCTGTCTATAAAGTCCACTTCTTTAAAATAATTTATTATTAAATTTTATAATGTCCCAAATTATATATATAATTTTTTAGCTCACCTGACTGAAAGGTCATGTGAGCTTATGGCATGGCACGGCGTGTGTATGTGTGTGCGTGCGTGTGTGCGTGCGTGTGTGCGTCATAAACACATATTTTCAACTTTTCCTCCAAAACTTCTGGACAGATTTCAATGATACTTGGTCAGAAGCATATATGGGCCGGTGCAATTCAGATTTGTTCATGGCATTGTCATGGCTACCAAAACTAGGTCAAGGTGACCTAGGGGTCCAAAAATCTTAAAAAATCTTCTTCTCTAAAACCGATGATGAGAGAAAAAATCTGATGTGATATTTGGCTTCTCTAGGGTCTTAAGCCTATAGTTTGTTCATTTCGTGAAATTTGGTCGAAAAATGGGTTACGCGTTTTTGCGTTTAATTTTAAAAATTTCGTAAAATGGCTTAAAATTGTTTTAACTTGACTATTTGAACAGATATTGACATGGGGTTTTCAGTTTTGACTTTTTCTTGAAATGACCTTTAAAATAGGGTCAAGGTCACAAATCAAGGTCATGACCTAATTTGTGATTTATGCAGTTTTAGGCAATTTTCTTGCAAATTTTAAGAGATATATGAATTCAAAACATTGTTAAAATGTTCCTTATGACAAAATTAAAAAAGGCACCAAGTTTCGTAATTATATGATAATCCATGTATGAGTTGTTGCCCCTGAAATTTTATTTTTGGCTTATGAATACTAAAATTGTGCAATAGCTTGAAAACTTTAAGCTTTTTGTCTAGGCATGTATTTTAGAATATTGTAGGTATTGATATGAAAATCATTAAGATATATGGTTCAAGGTCGTATCTTGAAAGGTCAAGGTCATAGCTGCATACATGTACAGAAATTGTGAATTATCTTGAAAACTTTTAACTTTTTGTATAGGCATGTATATTAGAATATTGTAGGTATTGACATGACGATCATTTTGATATATGGTACAAGGTCATATGTTGAAAGGTCAAGGTCAAAGCTGCAAAAGAAGACTTAAATTGCTAATTATCTTGAAAACTATTAAATTTTTGTATAGGCATGTATATTAGAATATTGTAAGTATTGCAACAATGATCATTTTGATATATGGTACAAGGTCATATGTTGAAAGGTCAAGGTCAAAGCTGCAAAAGAAGACTTAAATTGCTAATTATCTTGAAAACTATTAATTTTTTGTATAGGCATGAATATTAGAATATTGTAGGTATTGACATGACGATCATTTTGATATATGGTACAAGGTCATATGTTGAAAGGTCAAGGTCACAGCTGCAAAAGAAGAGTTAAATTGCTAATTATCTTGAAAACTATTAACTTTTTGTATAGGCATGTATATTAGAATATTATAGGTATTGACATGACAATCATTTTGATATATGGTACAAGGTCATATGTTGAAAGGTCAAGGTCACAGTTGCAAAAGAAGACTTAAATTGCTAATTATCTTGAAAACTATCAACAGTTTGTACAAGCATGTTTATTAGAATATTGTACGTATTGATATGAAGACCATTTTGATATAAGGTTCAAGTTCACATGTTCAAAGGTCAAAATCATGGCTGCATAACCATATGGTTAATGATTTGGAAATTATCTATTGTACTATAGTTAAATGGTGCATATGAGCTATTATAAATGAAATGTGACTAGACATTTCTGATTAATTATTGCAGGATTTTCCAAACTTGAGGAATTTTGTGAACTTTTTGTATTTAAGTTCTTTGTAGGTTTTTGATATTTCCTCAGGTGAGCGTAAAGGCCCATGGGCCTCTTGTTTTATCTATCTTGATGAGATTTCGCTTTTTCTTTAAAAAAATGATCAAAAAAAAAATGTAAATAAAAAATAATTGTGTCATTTTAGTTAGATTTTATAACGAGTAATAGTGCAACATGTGCTACAACTAGATATTTCTATAAAAGCTTTATATACAAGTTTCTTCTGCTTTAAAGGGCAGTTTTCAAAAAACATTTTTTTCTTAATTCACATTTTATATATATTGTACATTGTATATTAACAATACAATGTACTAATTATAATATTAAATACTTCTTTAATTTAAAAACAGTTGAATGGTTTTTCAGATAGATATATAAAGAGAGAGCGAGGACAAAATTTGATTTATCATTATTGATTTAAATTTGTTGGTTCACCAGTAGAAAATATTAATAAAAATAAGCTGATAGACTGTTCTTTACCAGGAATTACCATTAACAATACAAGCTGTAACACATGAATTTAAACCACTAGGGGAGCTCAGTTGGTAGAGTGCTGATTCCATAAGTGGGAAGTTGTGGGTTCAAACCCCAATTGGATCTAACCCAAAATGGTAGTGACTTTTCACTGTTTTGCCAAGCACTCGGCATTACAAAATGAGTCATGGTTCTTTCAGATGGGAACTTAAAATAAATAAGGTCCTGTGTCACAGTAGGCATGGCTCAGTAAAGAACCCTTCTGTTGTATAATGCCATCAGCAAACACAAAGGCACCTTTACTTACTTACTCACATGAATTTAATTTTTTTCAGTTCACCTATTGATGACCCTGGTGTTGTTGAAATAGCCTTCAATGTTATTAGTATAAGCAAAGAATCGGGGAGAACTTATGAAAGATCTGGTATATGTACAGGAATGCTAGATAATATCACCAAATCTATACAAAAACAATATGACCAATCAGAGACCCAGAAAATACAATATAGCCAAACAGAGATAGAGGATGATGTCACCAAATCTATGCAAACACATAATAGCCAATCAGAAACTGACAATTCAGTTACCTCTCAGATGACAAAACTATCATTGAATCCGGATGCCTTACAGGTAAAGCACCCACTTTTTAGACTCGTGTTTTACCATATTGCTTAGTTCACAGAATCATAATTTTACCGCGTCATCAGTCTTATGTTCTTAGTTACTTCATGCCTTGTAGTCTAGGATCAGTAAATGTTTGATGGCTCATTGCATTTTAAATTGTATTGTTGCAGAAATTACAAATACAGCTGTAAAATAGCCTGCTACTTTGATTATCACTGTAGATAATAGCGACATACACTGTGTACAATTTATTTTTGAACCCCTTTTTATGAACTCCAATTATCAATGGTATTTATTTGTTTCTCAATATTTCTGAAATAAGAAATTATTGCTTTTTAGTCAGTTGTGAACATTTTTACTTCCACTGTTTCTCTTGTTGGGTTGCTATGACTACATTAAACCAATAATATTGTAGGTTCCAGTCTTTGGAAGAACAGGACAAAATTTTCACCTGCCAGAAAACCTGTCGACCCCTATCATCATGATAGGACCAGGGACGGGTGTTTCTCCATTTATTGGATTTTTGAGACATAGGAAATGTCTTAAATATAAGATGGCGGACACAGAGAAGTATGGAGAAACATGGCTGTTTTATGGATGTCGACATAAAGATCGGGATTATATATATAGGTAGTGTTTATTTCATCAGGTTTAAATTCTTTTGTTTTTTTCAAGCAGTTTTGTCGAGTCTGGCATTGACATAAGGCGATACTTAGATGTTACTTTTCCGGTGTCGTTGTAGGCAGCGGTGGCAGCAGCATGTCAAAATGTGAAAGTTTATGCTAAAGTAATGTATTTTCTACTTGATCAAAAACTAACCAGGCGAGACATTTGTTTCAATGGAATTCTTGTTAATAGAAAAAGTTAAAAACGTAACTAAAATCATAAACAAACAAATGAAAGATTGAAGCAAACAACAAAGAAAGATAATAATATATTGGGACCACCTATTATAAAACAAGAATTCCACAGATTTAAATGTCTCGCCTTGTTAGTTTTTGATGGAGTAGAAAATACATTACTGTAACATAAACTTTCACATTTTGACATCCCGCTGCTGATGACACCCAAAAAGTAACACCTTAGTCTTGCCTTATGGCAAGCAATGCCAGGCTCGAATAAAAATTAAATGTTAATTGAATAAGGTTTTATATCCCCAGCAGTGGCATATTTCAGTATACATGTATATGTTATTACATTGTGTAACTACTTGTATGTTAATAGTGCCTGTTTTTCTTGTCAGGTAACCAATGTTAAATGCAATTTCCAGGTTACAGAAGTTTTTTACTAAAATACATTTGTATACTCTTAAAGTATACTCTTAATTTAGAAACTAATGTGACCTTTGGAAAATATACATTAGAGAACCTTTTTAGCTCACCTGACAGAAAGGTCATGTGAGCTTATGGCATGGCACGGTGTGTGTATGTGCGTGCGTGTGTGTGTGCATGCATGGTTAACACCTATTTTCAATGTCTCCTCCAAAACTGCTGCACAGATTTCAATGATACTTGGTCAGAAGCATACATGGGCCGGTGCAATTCAGATTTGTTCATGACGTTGCCATGGCTACCAAAACTAGGTCAAAGTGACTTAGTTTGTATTAAATAATAAACATTCTTCATATTTAATTTCAGGAGTGAACTAGAGGGTTTTGAAGAATCAGGTATTTTAAGTAAGTATTGTGTCAGTTTTTCACGAGATGAACAACAAGATGATTTACCTCGGTATGTCCAAGATAATTTATTACTCCACAGTTCAGAAGTGATGACATTATTGGAGAGTGATGCTATGGTATATGTATGTGGAGATGCAAAAAACATGGCTAAAGATGTCAATGAAGCATTTTTACAGATAATACAGAAAGAGAGAGGTGAGTTTTAAGTGATAAAAGCGATGGTATATGGTTTAAATCCCCAATCAAAATAACAAAAATTTCTATTGTCTTAGTACATATATGTACATGTATTCTAATGTCAATACATGTATATGCTAATTATCATGATTATGTGTAAATTTTGACATAAGAGATTTCAGTTTTTTATGTTTTCATGAAATGAACTTTAAACAACGGTTAAGGTCAATTTCAAGTTTATGAGTATTTGGCCTGGTTCTACTATTAGCTATATTTTTTTTAAAATTTTTTCAATGCAGACTTAACATTTGATATGACCTAATTTACAATATAAAGCCTTAGAATGCTATATCTAGACTTAATGTAAAGAGTTTTACAAAAAGATCAAGTTTGGTGTTTTCATGCAATGCCCTCTCAATGGAGTCGGGGTCTGCTATTTTCTGCTTTTGTCCAATTTTAAATAAATTTTAAGCAGATTAAAATTTGATAATATTTTTCAATCTTAGTTAGATGTTGACCATTTTGGTACTGAAGGACTGTTGTTTGCATTTAATGCATTTCCTTTTTATTTCAGATAGTTTGCTGTACATTTCCATGATTCATTTAAACTTACAAAATAAAATTAATTAGCCATTTTTATCAGACCATTTTTTACACCTTTTTTGCATGTGACTAACCAAGGCTTAGCACATTCTCAAGCTTATTTCATTTTATATGTATGTGAGTATTTTACTTTATTTGTTACACATGGTACTGTTGGCATGTTTTGTAGTTAATTTGTTGTTTTTATTCTTATAATTTTAGAGTATACTGAAGAAGAAGCAAAGCGATATGTGATGAAAATGAGACTTTACAAGAAATACATGGAGGATGTTTGGACTTGATTCATTATGATATTACACACACACACACACACACACACACACACACACACACACACACACACACCGAAGTAGCATATCATTCCTAGGAAATAGCATATGAGGAAAAAATACCCCCTAGTAAAATTTACAAGTCAGGGGTTCAAAATTCCCCAGGTCCGAGGTTCGGACCCTTTTGATTTACTTTGGGACCCTTGGAAATTTACTGTAAAAGTCTGATGGACCTGCCATTTGTTTGCTGGGACAGTTTTTAAAATTCTCCTTTTTTGAATATGAAAAACAGTCTTAAAATCACTTAATTTATTGCAATATGTCAAAGTTGTTGTTGTCAGATCATTTCTGAAAATGAAAATATAATGTGCAGTTGCTTTGACAACAGTAGTACTCAATTGTTTGTTAGCTATATATTTTTGTTTGATCAAGGATATAAACAAAGTTGATCAACATCAGTTTATTCAATTTTGGTGCACATGGACCTTCCAGTGCTGATATGGGACCTCCCAATCTTAATTTGGGACCTAACAAAACGTCCTTGACCTATTATTGTGAAATATAATTTTGAACCCCTGCAGTAATTGTAAATTCAGGGGGAAATAGTTATAAAATTCTTAAATTTCCAAGAAGAAAAATGTTACAGTATGTTGCTTTATATTGCTTGTTAGTAATTTGAACACTGGGATTTTTGCAGAAATTCATTTTGAAAACACACTTTTAAATCTGTGCACCACAGTATTGTATTTAACTCAGTTATTTATAAGTCAAGTATTTTTTGTTTATTCATGAGTCGGCAAGGAACTAGACAGGTTTTTGTCATTATTTCAAAATTGACTGACTGCAAACATAATTAGCCACCTAAACATCTACTTTAAACTTTATTTTGGAAATCTAAATTGTTATGTAATATAAGTTATACATTGTTTATATCTTTAGAGTTATTAAAAGCCTTTTCAGAGTTACTATTTTTAGCAAACTCATTCCAATGTCATTTTAACATTTACTTATGTGACTCTTACTTGATTTCGAACACACTTTCCTTGAGCTTATTTTATCCTTTATTAATAGTTTTGGACTTTTTAACTTGCATAGCTTCAGAGGTTATTCCCCTTTATGTATATTACTGTTTTACTCAGATTAGCACAGATACTTTTTCATGTTAAAAATGTTTCAATAATTAAACTGTAAAATTCTGAAAATTTCATATTTCAAATACATTATGTCAGCTTAATATGAACGATGAAGTGTCCTTCAAAAAGAAGTTTTTACAAGTGATGAAGATTTAAATTTGAGGAACGACTTTATGTTTTAAACAATGATTACGTACAGAAATTGTATTACTGACAATTATTGATGAATAACAGGACAATAAAATTGTCTTATTGTTCGTTACATGTCAAGATTTTATAAGTAAATAAAATGTTTTTAATTTGTTTATCTTGTTTTCTTTGTTATAAAAATAGAAAGTCATCAGAAGACCTTTCTGAATTGCCCAAATGAAGGGGTTATTCCCCTTTGGGCTCCATTTAGGGGGAAATAGTGACCCATAGGCCTTAGAGCTCACCTGAGGATATACCTAAAGTCGTTTGCAAAGTACAATAGACAATAACTAATTACAGAAACTTTCCAAGTTTTTGTCACCTTGCCAGTAACTTAATCAGAAATATTTAATCACAGTTCATTTATAAACAGCTTAATGCATGTAGTAACTAAAGTGTAATGGATAATTTCTAGATAATTAACTATTTCAGTATACTTAAACAGCTATGCTTTTGACCTTTGAACATGTGATCTTGAACCATATATCCAAATGATTGCCATATCAATACCTACAATATTCTTATATATATGCCATACAAAAAGATAATAGTTATCAAGATAATGCACAATTTTACTTTTTAGTAAACTGTTAACATTATTCTTAATATTGAAGATTAAATGTTACTCTTATGAAGATTTATTATTTCTTAATAATATTTAATAAACACTTGATTTTTCTACAGTTTAAAACAAAAGTTACTGATTATTTTTTAAACATCTGTTCCACTATTCACAGAAAATCATTCATAGAAGACAAGACTTGAAAAAAAATTGTTTAAATTATCTCCCTTTAAATATATCTTTCAAAAATATCCAATAAATTTAATAAACTTTGCCTTGTAACCTTCAACTATGTCTCTCTTTTGTATAAAAGATAATTTAAAAGATATTTAGATAAATTAAAGTTAGAAAATATTTTGATGTTTTTCACATATTTACTGTAAGATACATTTTGGGTAATGACACATATTTTATCATATTTTGAACTTGCATATGTACTTACATTTCAGCACGAGGTATTATTGTTCATTTAAATAGTGTAACTCTATGTAACCAATTTATGACAGTCATGATGATGGCTATTTAACGACTGGGGAGCTTGGAAAAGAATCTAAAGAAAAGCTTTAGTAGAATTTGTAAATATAATGGTTTAAAACAATTCTCAACTTAAATATAAAAGATGATTTCCACTGAACAACAATAGAACTTGCAAACAGAACTATCTGCCCGTAAATATCTATGTACCATTTGTCTTGTATATTGGTTTCCTGCATGTAGAGTGGAGTGGAGTAATGGTGTTTTACGCCCCAGTCAAGATTCTTTCACTAATTTCGAGGCGGTCAAGGACAACCCGCGTATAAGGGCCAATGAAATTCTATCTCAGTTGCTTTTTGTTTATATTATTTACACTTGTATATAAAGCCAACCTGTCTATAATGACCACTTTTACCGATTACCCGGGGTGGCCTTTATAGACAGGTTTGACTGTAGATATAACTTGATTTAACACCATAAAATAGCTGTGTTTGTCAGATTGATTGATTGAATGGGGTATAACCTCCCAATTAAGAATATTTTCATTAGTCATATATCAGGATGTCACCAGCTATAGTGGCAGCAAAATTGACCTTTGCAGTGAGCTTGGGGGTAATTCGACGGTTGGTTTAAGCTTACCGTGACTCGGGGCTCGATTTTAAGGTCTCCTCGAAAGGACCCGTGATTTTCATTTCTCAATGTAAAGTATTTCACGAAAGAACAGTCACAATCTAATTTCAAGTCTTGTGCAGACCCGGCCGGGGTTCGAACCCCGACCTCAAAGGTGAAAAGATGGTAATGGATAAAATGAATTTATAAGTGGGAGTAGTGATCGATAATTTTAAACATTTACCATGAATATTAATAATTTGGAGCGTATTTGCTCCCTTCTTTACTTTTAAGGTTAAACACGTTTAACTAGTATTATTTATCCCTACGTAAATGTAAGGTTCGTCATTCAGCGTTTAATTTTTCCTGAAGGTGAATTGAGTTGAGTAATGGTGTTTAACGTCCCAGTCGAGAATATTTATTTATACTGAGACGTCGCAAGTTATAGGCGAAAGTGCAGAAATTTTGCTTGTGTGTTTCGCTGAAGGCATAATACAGCAGGGTTGTTTACCGTGCCGCGCCTACCGTGTCTTGTTTGTTATATAAACAGTACAGTCATCTAGGAGACCACTGCTTTAGCTCAGTTGTTAAAGTAATCATGGGTTTGAACCCCGAACGCGTCTGACCCAAACTTGAAAGTGGGTAGTGACTGCTCTTTCACCAAGCATTTTCGGATGGGAACTTAAAATAAACCAGGTCCCGTGTCACGGTGTGGCACGATAAAGAACCGATATAAGTAAATATTCTCGACTGGGACGTTAAACACCATTACTCGTCTCAACTCATCTTCAGGAAAAAAATAAACGCTAAATGACGAGCCTTACATTTACGTAGGGATAAATAATACTAGTCAAACGTGTTTAAACTTAAAAGTCAAGAGGGAAGCAAATACGCTCCAAATTATTAATATTCATGGTAAATGTTTAAAATTATCGATCACTACTCCCACTTATAAATTCATTTTATCCATTACCATCTTTTCACCTTTGAGGTCGGGGTTCGAACCCCGGCCGGGTCTGCACAAGACTTGAAAGTAGATTGTGACTGTTACTTGTCATTGAGAAATGAAAATCACGGATCCTATGGATGAGACCTTAAAATCGAGCACGGAGTCACGGTAGGCGTGGTATGCTTAAACCCCCGTCGAATTGCCACCAAGCTTACTGCAAAAGTCAATATTGCTGCCACTTCACCTATAGCTGGTGCCGTTCGGATATAACCGAAATATTTTTGACTTTGATATAAAACCCTTTTAACCAATCAAGTATTCAAAGACAATACATATGTGTTATGATATTCTTTATTTTAATTATTTAAACATTAATTAGATGGAAATCTCTACGCCATAATGGTCTGATGCTAGCGGTGCAGTATCAAACAATCTCTGAAACAAAAAAGAACACGAGATTTGAATACTTATAATGTACTTCTTTTTAAGATACTTAACAATACCAACGTGACCATTGGGTATTTGAAATAATGCTGGCAAAGTTTTTTTTATTATTAAAATTCAATATTGAAAATTGAAGATTGCATTTGTTGTATGGTTTGTGTCAATTCTAGAAACGAAGGCAGATAAGCCGCATTCGCTCACGTGCAATCGCGTTATCAATACATAACATGAATGAATCAATAACATCGCAAACCGCGATGTTATCTGCAATTGGCGTGGTAACATTTTTATTTAAAAACTTATTTTAAAAAATATGTGCTTGATATCATTCTCGGTGAAGAAAACGTTTATATCCAAACATTTACAACACGGAAGAAAAGCTTTTAATCAGTTTTAGATTCGATGAACTAATTACGTTATCAGGATGATATGCTGGCCTTATTAAAAGTTGCATTCTGCCAATCATAGACAAAGCCTTTTGTTCAAGGTTATGTGCCGTAGACAAAGTAAATATTGCCAACGATGTCAAATATTGTCAGCAGAAGTACAAACTAGAAAGAAATAACTTATTTAAAAGCCAGTGGTGGACCAAATGATTCATGTGTTCATTCTCTAAATGTCATAAATTATAACTTAACTAGAAGCTATAAGAATCATTCAGAAACTCAGCAGAAAAAAGGAAACATCCCAAATAAAATCCAGTAAGTAATAATACATGAATATCTTGATTTAATGCTATAAATATTTTAACATTTGACAACAATCCCTTAAGTAAATTTTGAGATGTTGCAGATACAAAGATGTGGGACTTAACATCAATGCTTTATATACAGAATCAAATTCAAAGATTGGAGGCCTCCTTAAATAAAGATTATCTAGGATATATTCATAGTTCGTTTCATTCTCAAATATATTTTTGCACGTGACGGGTGTATCTAGCTATACAGGAGTTGCTTACTCTTCCGGAGCACCCAGCCTTGCTTCCATGGGGAACTTTTTGTGTTTAACTGTATTAGCTATTTTTTTTTCCTTTGTTTTTTTTTTTTTTTTTTTTTTCATTTACTTCTAGTTGGTAAGCTAGATAGATCTGAAAACAATTAATACCTTAGCGTTTTTCGCCTTGTAGCCTTTAATCAGGACAAAATCTATTAACTTATCCGTAGGCCATATTGAAACTAGGCTATTTTCTCTGTCACAATAAGTACATTTTCCAACTAAATCGACGTATGGTGACGTAAAATCTCTGCGTATGAATTCCATATATAAGTCTAAAAGAGAAAAATTGGAAAAAGAAAAAGAAATATATGAACAACGATAACACAATAGACATTATTAGAAATGTATGACAATAATTTAGTTTCTCAGTTAAGTTATATCATACTGCAGTACAAAATTAACGAAAACTCACACGATCGTTTTAAAAATAAACAAAATAATCTTTTACGTTCCAGTTACAGTTAGTTTTTAAAATTTTTTAATTTTTAAGCAGCACGCGCTGTTATGAAGTATACACCCGTTTTTTTAGATTACGACTCGATAAACTTGATAAAAACACAAGTTTATTTTTTAATCAACGGCAGCAGATAAAACAACACATGAACAGAAACAACACACATCAACGCAGCCATATTCAGTTAAACATGGTGAAAGCTACGTAAGGGGCACCTGTCAGTTAGGATTATTTACTAGTATCTCTATTTAAGTGTTATTGTCAAACTGAGCCAATTTCATTAATTTTGTGTCCTGAATATTTTTGCGTCCATGAAGAACATTATCTTTACCATTTTCATTTGCTAAGAGTATGTAAGAAATTAACAAACCATGTAATTTGATATGATTGAAAATCTGCTGGAAATCAGTCTTTATAATGTGATTATAGAATAGGCAACTGTTACTGATTAGTGAAAATATTACCAAATTTTAACATATTGTATAATTAAATAATTGAAAGTCATCTACGTGATCGAGGAAACCACTGGAAACTGTTTTACAAGTATTGTTGTTGAACCTGTTATTAGAGTACTATTCTAGTTGTTTTATTAGTGTGTGTGTGTGTGTGTGTGTGTGTGTGTGTGTGTGTATTTATAATTGATAACGTAAGTAAAATCTTCTCAAATATTGTAAACTGGATGATTATAAAAAATGTTCACCTATAAATAAAAAACTACTTTGTACTAATAGTTAATTGACAGAAGTTTAACATTTATTTCTGGACTACTTGTACAGACTTCTCCACCTCAATATGAGGATACCGATTATTTAAAAACCAAACTTGTGACTACCACTTTTTAATTATTTTGATAATTTACCTTTCATACAAGCCTGCCACGCCATGACTAGGAATGGATGGACCTATGTTAAAATCGCCCATAATAATGACTTTGTTCTCTTGACATGTGTCCTTCAATAGCTGTTTAACCTCTACCTCGATCTGTTCGTAGAAACTTGTATATGGCATATTAGCTAAAGTAGAGAAAAATAAACAAATGTCACTTTCCAAAATACATAATAAAACTTATTTGCGTAATATTTATAAAAAATATATATAAAAGTTTTGATAAAATTCTTAAGATATAAATGACCTCTATAAAGTTTACTTATAATCTGCAAACGTGAACCTTAAAAAATGAAGCACAAAGTACGCCAATTTAACATTGATCTCTTAATTTTAAACATCTATATTAATCCACTCGTACCTTTACTTACGCTCAATATATCGTGGAATATCGTAAGCTACCAGGTGAGTGCAGCGAACCAGTCCAATATTTTTGACCTTAAATAAAATATGTAACAATTAATTTTATTTATATATACAGAAGATGGCAATAGGAATGTTTATACAGAGCATGGTAGAAAATTACATGTGCATGTATCAATACTTGCTTCTATTTCATTTCACACAGAACATGAATGTACCACAATAAAACAGGAGATATAGAAAAGTGACGACACGCTACTTCGTCATAAAGAAAATTTAAAATTTACATAGACCGGTTTATTCGTGTATGATTACAATGATCTAGAGTGTCCATATCAATCCCACAAACCAATGAATTTTTGTCAATAAAAACAGTTGATTGCAAATTTAATTTAAATGGTTGTTTAAATTTTTAACTATGTTTGTATACATTTAAGTGTATAGTGTAATGGATTCAACCGGATAAGCCTGACACGCCATGTTTTACTTTTGACTGCTGGTTGCCATAGTCTTTGACCATTATCCAATAAAAGCCTTTATTGTCTTGTTAGTTAATGTTGATGGTTTGTGTGGACAGTTACAGGAAAACTGTTAATAAAGAAAATGGTCAATATGAACAATAAACAGCCTCTTTTAGACAGAGTGTCACTCGGGCCAATACTTAGTGTTAGAAAGTTTCTCTTGAAAAAGTCTGTTGTTTATCATGGGCGCTTGAAACATTCAATAACTCTGAACTGACCGTCTTGTAATTGGAAAACAAGTAACTTAAAGATACTCTTGATTGCAGCTTATAACTTAATTACTCTTCTCAATTGATGTTTATATTTACTTTAACTTGAAGGTAGGATGTAGACCTGATCTGTACAATTCCGGGATGATATTCAACTCTTTGAGCTGCGGTCATTGGATTTTTGCTCAGTAGAATTAAACCATCTGTGTTGAAGTCAATAGCCGACATTATGCAGTTATTTTGTAAATAAGTAGCGTTGCTTCCAGAGATAATGATGCATGTCAAACAATTTTGTGACAACTTCTGAAAAGCTGAACATTTTATAATACCACATTGCAGTTGTTCCGATTCTGTTGCGGCATTTAGACATCCGTTGCTTTGGATACAAGCCAGAACCGGAAGGTCTGATGCTAAGCATGGCGGACCGGGTTTAATGACGTCATTTTGATGCATTGCGCTGTAGGAATATGGATAGAGTGTCTTTAGTTGTTCTTTTACATCTATAACATCTTTACCATAAAATATCTGAAGATGAAAATATCGAAGAGATAATTTACATAATTGTTATCAATAAATACAGCAATATATTTTTTTTCTATTTGCAAATGATAAGCATGTTCTTGGCAAGAGCAAACACAATCAGGACAGGAAATCCATTAAAAACAATGCAAGATGACAAGTGAAACAGCCAAATGGACCTTTGTTTAAATGACACACACACACACACACACACACACACACACATTTATATATATGAAAATGAGATACAAATAGTTTATATAAACTTATGTCTTTGTTTGAAAAGAAGTATTATCAATCAAAAAATTTAAAAAAATAAGAAAACGCTATTTACCTCTTGTAGGCAGACGACATCACTATCAGTATTCTTTAGATTATCCAAAAACAAGGCTTTTCGCTCGATGTATTTTTCAGCTCTTGGTATCATAAATGCATTGTAAGTTAAAAGTTTTGTTCCAACAACTCGATTTCTACTAGTCAATATACACAGTAATGTACAATATAACAGATATCGACAAAGTCGTAATAAATTCTGCATTGTGTTGGCAAATCTGAAAAAAAATGATAGTACATAAGGGTTACTAAGATTTTAAATTATTGATCATCGTCCGAATAGGTTTAAAAACAGCATCAAACAGCTGAAATCCGCATTATGTAGGCCCATCTGAAATGATAGTACACGGGGTAATTTAAAAATTTATACTAAAATATCAAGCATTGTCTGAATACATGAGACACCGGCGTTAAAAATTTCTGCATATTTTTGTGATTTTTATATTTGTTGAATATCTCACAATGTTGTCAAAACTCAAGATTATTTGACTACAACAAATTTATTTATCATTTTTGGTAATAAAATGTAGAGAACCTACCTTTTTGAATATATTTCATAAATGCATTCTAGTAATGTGAAAGGATTGGTAGATCGATTCCATACCGTGTGTCACTTTGAACTCTGGTAATTTTTATTAATGCCATTACTGTGACAAAGGTTTTTACGTCGCCAAGGGCAATTTTCGCACTTTACTTGCTTTCCCTTGTGATGATGATGATGATGATATATATATATATATATATATATATATATATATATATATATATATATATATATATATATATATATATATATAGTATGCACAGTATGAAAATAAATGTAGGTTGATTTCTATATTCATTGATTTCGTTTCATTTCTGTTTCGACAAAATGAACCTTCAAACTCTATGACGGCGACTTTTTTTACTTAGTCCAACGTATTGGACACTTGCTTACAAATGCACATCTACAAAAACAATGACAGTCTTTGTTTACAAAACAATTCACTTACAAATATAATAGGTCCAACAAGTAAGCTTGTTATTCCTACAAATGTCATGTGTCGTGCTAATATTGCTGAAGTTTCGAGTGATAACAGCGTCTAGTCTCCTTTAATTAATTGCAGATCGTGATTTTTTGTAAAATTTATCTTTCTTGAAGAACTAGATAAACACAGCTCCATTCGCACCCTGAAGTGATTAAGTTGTTTTGACAACGTACCCTCTCTCTCTCTCTCTCTCTCTCTCTCTCTCTCTCTC
>CM056609.1:31771906-31861340 GCA_029721355.1 Tegillarca granosa
AGTGTCTGTAGACAGCAGACTCTCTATACAGTGTGCTGAATGGAAGGTAAGTCATTATATATGTAGACAGCAGACTCTCATACAGTGTGCTGAATGGAAGGGTAAGTCATTATACATGTAGACAGCCGACTCTCTATACAGTGTGCTGAATGGCAGGGTAAGTCATTTATACATGTAGACAGCAGACTCTCATACAGTGTGCTGAATGGAAGGGTAAGTCATATAATGTAGACAGCGACTATCTATACAGTGTGCTGAATGGAAGGTGTAAGTCATTATATATGTAGACAGCAGACTCTCTATACAGTGTGCTGAATGAAGGGTAAGTCATTATACATGTAGACAGCAGACCTATCTATACAGTGTGCTCGAATGGAAGGGTAAGTCATTATAATGTAGACAGCAGACTCTCTATACAGTGTGCTGAATGGAAGGGTAAGTCATTATAAATGTAGACAGCAGGACTATCTATACAGTGTGCTGAATGGAAGGTTAATGTCATTATATATGTAGACAGCAGACTTTCTATACAGTGCTGAATGGAAGGTTAAGTCATTATATATGTAGCCAGCAGACTATCTATACAGTGTGCTGAATGGAAGGTATAAGTCATTATACATGTAGACAGCAGACTCTCTATCCAGTGTGCTGAATGGAAGGGTAAGTCATTATAATGTAGACAGCAGACTCTCTATACAGTGTGCTGAATGGAAGGGTAAGTCATTATACATGTAGACAGCAGAATCTCTATACAGTGTGCTGAATGGAAGGGTAAGTCATTATACATGTAGACAGCAGACTCTCTATACAGTGTGCTGAATGGAAGGTTAAGTCATTATATATGTAGACAGCAGACTTTCTATACAGTGTGCTGAATGGAAGGGTAAGTCATTAGAAATGTATTCATTTAATTTATTTTATTAATTAATTAATTAATTTATTTATTTATTTATTTATTCATTTTATCTATTTTATCTTATTTTATTTTATTTTTGGTTAAGGTTCCGCTAATGTTCTTTAGCAAATTGATAATTTAGATATAATAACTGTCAGTTGCTAGTGTGATGAACGAAATTATCAATGGAAGCCAATCTTTTCCATTCAGCACAATGAATATGTGTTTATTTTGTACGAAAGAAGCAGTCGGAATCAACAAAACACTTTATAAACCAAACCTCGGTACAAGACACAAGTGTGAAGTTTTAGAGAACAAGTAGTTTTTTCTATCATTCTTATTTTTTATTATTAAACTCAATAAATAAGTTGTAGAACAAGCTGGAGGAACAAGGTCTAAATTAATTCATTAAGTAAAATACAGCTTTTATAAATATTTTTTCTTCATCAAATCATTTACTTTGATGATATTTTGTTATAAAATTTAATGTAATTTTTAAGGTTTAAAGTTTTTGTTTCTGTCGCTTGTTTTCTTGTTGCGTTACACAACTCCTGCAGTTTTATTTTCGTATAATTCCGTTCTTTTTTGTTTCAAGGATTTTGATTGGTCGGACCTTTTCCGTTGCTTTTGTATGAAAGATTTGGCTATTAGTGACGTCATTATTTCAAGGAATGCACAGACATTTGTATTTTTGTGACATAGCGATATATTGTTTTATTTTTTTAACAATTGTAAAAAATAGCGATTTGTTGATAGAATTTTCCATCAATTAAATTTTAAGAAATAACAATAACGTTTCTTTTGTTATGAAAAAATAAAAGAATTGGTCATTTTGCAAACGGAACATTATAAGCCACGCGATTAATGTGCATTGTGTATAATGTCCTTCAAAAAATTTTCATTTCTATAATAATGTTTATCAAATGCAACTCGCTATATAACACTTTTATTTCATTGTTTCAGCGGAAATACACAGAAGATATCAAAGGTAGACAGTATCCCTTTTCTTATCATTACGGCGCCGAAGTAACGATTCAAGATGCTCAGATGAATTCAGAAAGTAATTAAAGGCCGATAGGTTAACATCCTCTATGACAAACACAGTATAAAAGACAGATTCTATAGGAAGTACTTGGTACAATGACAGAATCAATAAAAACATTCTTACATTGAAAGAACCAATAAAAGTGTTTGTTACATTGAAAGCGCTATTTGTTTAAAAGTTTGATTGTAAATCATTGATGGCAACAATAAAATACAAATTACATGTTATACATAGAGAATTAATCAAGAGAGCATAACATATTATAATAATAATAATAATAATAATAATAATAATAATAATAATAATTGTCAAATTTATTTTAACAAAGTATATTATCTATGTCAAACAACATTATATTTCGTATGTCATAGATAATCTGTGCTTAAAAATATAGTAATTTTCTACAGATTTTTTTTTTTTTTTTTTTTTTTTTTTTTTTTTTTTTTTTTTGTTTGAAGTAAATTTTGATGTTATGCCATTTGCAACAACAATAAAAAGACGTTTTTCCTAAAAAAATCTAATCAAAAAATTTAAAGGTGTGCCATATAGAGATGGATTTCTTCATAACCATAACATGACATAACCTATTGTAAGGTCTTTGTGGTGCAATCGGACCCAACTTCACTTGGGTAGACGATAATGCCCGGCCTCGCAGAGTTGTGGATCATTATTTTCGAGATTAGACTATTCAAATCATGGATTGGCCTAGTCGATCTTCTGACTTAAACCAAATAGAAACAACCTGCAACGACGCATTTCGAAACGCCCACAACTTCCAGCTCATTCAGGAGCTAACAACTGCGCTACTTGAGGAATGGCCCATTATCCCCCCTCCCCCCCCCCCCCCCCCCCCAAAAAAAAAAAAAAAAAAAAAAAAGATTCGTCGCTTGATTCGATCCATCCGAAGACGATGCGATGCTGTCATACAAGCCTACGGGGACAAACTAGCTATTGATGACACTATTCTTCTAATGTCGAATATTTAAAATATTTCCCAAATTGAATTTATTTTGTTTTTAGGAATTGTCATACTTAGTTTGTCCTGAGATTATTACCTGTGGATGAATTCATGCAAAAATCTTTTAAAATGTTGATTAGTATTGATTATTGTTAAATAAACTTTCCACAACTTTTGAAATAAATTTATCATAACTTTTGATTCTTAGTTTTTTGTCCAGTAAAGTTTTTTTTTTTTTTTTTTTTTTTTAAATTGTTTTGCTTAGAGTGATATCACTTTTCAAACTAATGTTTTAAAACTACAAAAAGTTAATGCACATATTAAATGACCATTTCTTTCAGTAGTGGAGTAGATAATGACGCCTGAGTCGAGAATTATATATACCAAGGAAATCGGTTCGGGATATGGAGCGGTAGGGTGCTTTTATTGATATTTCATAAGTAAATATTTACATTACCGATGTTATCGCCTTATATGAATCTAGCCAACGACAGATGTTATCATTTCTCGATGACAACATCGAATCACGCGCTAAGTTTAGTGAAAACACGCCCATTTGAATTGCAACTAATCAGCTTCCTTCTGAGCGCTGATCACTTTATGGCGAATGAATACCACGGAACTACCTTTTCATTCATAATTTCACAATTTCAGTGATAACATGCAACAAAATGCAGTGTAGCAACACGGGTTATGTATATGGACAATTATATTGATTAAATACCAATTAGTTAATGTCTATACTTCAACTGCAGCCTGCTGTCATCTCACTTCTTCAGTTCTTGTACAAGTAAACAACCCGTTAACTGATTTTTCGAAAATGACGACATATCTAGGTCAACCGTCTCACCACTCTTTGTAAGTCCGCTGTCGGCAATGCAAGAAGAACGAAGTAGAATTTACGAAGGAAAAATGAAGTTGTTTCTTATGTAATATTAATGTAGATAAGATACTTTTTCAGAAAGAACGAACAAAGATAAAAAAAATACACAATGATTGAAGGAACTTCGATTTGCACTATTGAAAAAATGGCTCTTCTGTTTAGTCGGTCAACAATGCGAGTTATCTCGCTTGAAGTATGAAACACTGCCTTCACCAGGAACATCGGTAATTTACAATGCCCCTTTCAGAAACAAAAAAAAAGTAAATATAAGGATTGAATGTCATTTTGAATGTTTTCATTGAGGTATGACAACATCAGACCACGTTCAAGGTAAATGAATCGCGAAGCGATTCATGTAACTTTGAACGTGGTCGGATGTTGTCATACCTCAATGACAACATTCAAAATGACATTCAATCCTTAAAAATTGTTCTTTAGAATGATATGACCATTGTCTAATTTATTCCTTAATGCATCATGTGTCAGACCTCTTACAATATTAGGTCTTTGAAAAACCAAACTGTAAATTCAAATAAGAAATGTGTACACCAGATTTTTCATTTTGAAAAAGTCTTTCTACAAAACTTATTGTATATGATCCGGCTTTGACAAGTGAACCGACAAACTTTATTACAGAAAAATCTGTCTCGAGTGGGATTCGGACCTAGGTTCAAAGCGCCTGTAAACTCCAGCATTCGACCACTTGGCCATTTTATCCGAAGATTCAAAGGACATCAATGTTCAAGTAAATGGTTTAAAACAACATAGTTTATGTGCACATTTGTCAATGTCAATATTTTTAAAAGAGCAGACGGTGTAGAGCAATAGTGTCCAACGCCCCAGTCAAGGAAGTGTAGTGACAGGAGAGATCCCCAACCATTGCACACTTGTATCCGTCCGGAGTGAGATTTGAACATAATCCACTCGGCCACTTACGCCAATCTTCTCAAAAACTGTCAAACTTCATTAATTGAAATTTTCGATAGAGTATTTACAACATAGTACGCACCATCTGAATTTATCAAAATGGTTTATAAGATTTTTGTGCAAACACAACTATACCGTATTCTAACTATTCTATAACACAACAAGGACAAACACAACTATAACACATACTGACTATTCAATAACATACCGAGGCCAATCACAACTATAACATATACTGACTATTCTACAACATACCGAGGCCACACACAACCTTAACACATACTGACTATTCTACAACATACCGAGGCCAATCACAACTATAACACATACTGACTATTCTACAACATACCGAGGCCAATCACAACTATAACACATACTGACTATTCTAAAACATACCGACGCCAAACACAACTATAACACATACTGACTATTCTTCAACATACCGAGGCCAAACACAACTATAACTCGCACTGACTATTCCACAACGCAACAAGGCCAAACACAACTATATATAACACATATTGACTATTCTACAGCGCAACCATACTGAACACAACTATAACACATACTGACTATTTTACATCGCAGCGAGGCCAAAGTAAGTTATTTTTAACGTGTAAGATAGCTATAAAGTTAAATTAAATATAAACAAAAAGAATAATGTGCGCTGTCTCTGTAGCGCTGCCAAAATGAAAAAAACCTTGAAACACGCTAATATAATACAAAAATGTAGAGCTATAACCACTTTCTGAACATGGTAAACAATAATGTTCAACAAATTAAAAAATAATAATTAATAAAAACAAATAACATGTTTTTTTTTTGGTTTTTTTAAACAAAAATATATAACCTCTTGTCCAGTCCAGATTGGTTTTCCAAACTAATGGAGTTGTATTTGTATATTTTTATCTTTAAATGTTAATTCCATTTTCTATTTTTATAATTTCATTTAAGGAAGCCTTGAGATATTTACATATATGTAAATGTGTTTACAGGTAACATATCTTGCCGGCGGAACAGTTTTATTTCATTTATTCAATTTATTCCTTGCCCTGCACACAATTTATACTTATAATTGTGATTGACCAATACTGAATCATTGGTACAGTAAGTAATACAAAAAGGTTTCATATTAAATTTATTATTATTATTATTATTATTATTATTATTATTATTATTATCATCATCATCATCATCATCATCATCATCATCATCATCATCATTATTATTATTATTATTATTATCATCATCATTATCATTATTATTATTATTATTATTATTATTATTATTATTATTATTAAGTCTCCTGACCCAAGAAATTGGGGGAAGAGACTTACTGTTTTGTTTTTGTTTTTTTACTGTTTCTTATTAATTCTTCTAGCAAAATTTTGTCCGACATTTTTCTCAGGAATGGAGAGTCATATCAATTTGAAACTTTCTGCAGATACTAGCTCATCTAACGTTGCGTTAACAGTACTCGCAAACAACAGCTATGTTTATCCGTGTTTAATGCCCCCTTCAACAAGATATTTTTTTATTAAAAAGTTATTCGGTGATGGGTGACTTGTTCGTCAGTGTGCCTGCCCACTGACAATGTCTAGTTTTCTTTATTATTATTATTATTATTATTATTATTATTATATTATTACCAAATTAACACCTTTTTAATGCAATGTTAATTTTGTTGATCAATCCTTTTTCTATATATATATATATTTAGAAGACGGTAAAATACAACATGGAATCGATATTTTTCTTAACAACATTTGTTTTACACATGTGTATATCCGGAGTTGAAATGCACAACCGAATGCTGACCTTCAATACCGGTCTCAACGGACTCGAGTCCAAATACAAAGAACGTATAATGCCTGTCGTCCAAGCTATGCGTGAGGAAAAGGCTAAAGTCATTTGTTTACAACAGGTACACACACACACACACACACACACACACACACACACACACACACACACACACACACACACACACACACCGTTCGTTCAGTCAAGTTTTAGCATTTTAAGGAGTTTTGAAAGGGAGCCTTTAAAGAAAGAATAATTCAATGAAAGAAATTAAATTGAGGTGGCAAGGAAATCGAAAAGGAAAATAACAGTTGATTTGCATCTAAAAAAACCGGCGAAACTTGTCAAATACAACGGGGTTGAATTGACTAAAGACTAGAACACTCAAGTTTTCTCAGCAATTTCTATGTATTATTATTATTATTATTATTATTATTATTATTATTATTATTATCATCATCATTATTATTATTATTATTATTATTATTATTATTATTATTATTATCATTATTATTATTATTATTATTATTATTATTATTATTATTATTATTGTTATTATCATCATCATCATTATTATTATTATTATTATTATTATTATTATTATTATTATTATTATTATTATTATTATTATTATTATTATTTCTTAATGTCTATTTATTTTTAATATACTATTTCGTTTGTAATGAAAAGATCGATTAGTGTGTGTGAAAAAAAATTGATGGATTATAAACGTGAATCTTTCTCTTAAACATTTCCAGATAAATTTGATACAAAAAAATCAATGTTCATCAGTTTAAAAATTACTTATTTTATTAAATAATCCTACATAAAAACAAAATTTATATTACACAAATAAAGGATTCTAGAACATGAGTAATATTCATATATACTAATCTCCCTAATGCTTTAATATAAAGATAAACAGTAAAGGGGGCTGGAGTAGAGAGTGGAGTAATGGTGTTTTACGCCCCATTCAGAATCTTTCACTTATGTCGAGGTGGTCAGTTCTGGGATGTTGGAGGAAACCGGAGTGCCCGGAGAAAACCACCAAACTTCGGAAAGCGAACTGACAAACTTTCTTACACTAGGATCTGTCCCGAGTGGGATTCAAACCCAGGCAGTTAGAGGCAGCTGTGATCCGTGAACGCGAGCTTTAGAGCACTCGGTCACCGAGGCCCCAAAAGGGGGAAGAGGAAAATGTATAAGTGGGTGTTTATCGGGAGAATGTAAATATGATTCTATAATTATTTGCTAAAACAATTTTATTGTGTAATAAATTTTTGTATTGATAAAAATATTCTTCATTTTGTTGTGGTGATAACATAGAGTTCACACAGCACAGTAGTTAGTTAATACCTAAAACATACGGCAGTGAATAAATGGTTCTTAAAACGTATATGACTATAAAAATTACAAAATATAAAAGAAACGTGTTTAGCATTTTCAACAAGTCTACATCGACAATATGGACTGTTGACTAAATTTGAATTATAAAATAGGCATTTTAAATGACTTCGTTCTAATCTTAATCTTGCAAGGAGTATTTGCCCAAGTCGAGTTTAACAATTATGATAAAAAGATACTTTGCAACTTGTATATATTGAATTTTTAAAAGCAGATAAGGAATTATGATTAACATCACTTTGAACATCATTCTAATTTCTTATAATTAAAAGCAAAAATGAATTGAAAAAAAAAGATTTTCGGCACATGATGTTTTAGGACGTTTTGGGATTAAAATTTTAGAATCATTATTTTAGGTGTGGAATGGAGCTGATGTTGCTCGAATATCAAAAGCAGTATCCAAGAACCACAAATACATATACAGCAGTATCCACCGAGATGATGGAACATTTAAAAAGGGTAGTCCTTGTCAACCATCACATCATAAATACTTACGATGTATACAAAGAAACCAATGTTTACAAAAATCAAACGCTGTCAAATGTATGGTCAGGCAATGCCGGATTTTCGACTGGAGCAACACGTGTAGAACATGCGTAGTAATGACTGGCCGCAAATATAAAGATATTGTCCGAGATTGTGTGGTTCCAAATATTAACTTCAATATTAACGGTTTAATGTTGATCAGCAAAAGACCCTTAGAGGGTGTTGTAAGGAAAGATTTTGTTCCAAATACAGACCAGTTAGTACCAAGGTCCTATATCCAGGCTTGGGTAAGTATCTTCATTAAATGATAATCAATAATTTATTAATTCAGTGATCTTTAAGTTAGCTAATTAGTGCCAAGTAAACGTATCTGAGTTCAGAAGGAATAGGTATGGTCAGGTGCCAAATGCGCCTAAAATCAAACTTCAGAAAGTAAATCTCATACCCCCGTTTAACAAATCGTTAGATATGTTCAACAAAAACGTTAAAACTGTGAATTAAGGCGTATGATTAGATGATAGAATCTTTAAAATTACGACAATGCCATAGGGTTTTTACGAACCTACTGCTTCAACTGGATATGTTAAATTAACTTTTGCAGCAATACTGGTTTAAAGTATAAGGTCGTAATGTTTCAGCTGAAAAAAAAAATCTGTAAAAAGGGCGTTTTCTTATCGTATCTATACTGTTTAATGATATATCACATTGGCTTTAAAAATAATACAAACTGATACAAAATTTGAGGTTTTCTCTATATCTTCTAATTGTAGTTTATAATCATATTTCTGTATTTTAAAAAAATTATAGCGTCATTATTTCAATCACAAAACTGGTCAATACAAATACATGATTTCGAAGATAATAAAAATGCAGTGAAAAATGTAAAAGAACATCGTCTAACTGGGGCCGGGGTGGGGGTGGGGGGTTTGGGTGGGTGATGGGTAAGTTGTTTTTCTTTTTTAGTCGGTGGGTGTTTATAAGCTGTAATGAAGGCTATAATAAAAGCTCGAGTATGTTATATATAATTCTGAAATTTTGTTAGCAATGGCAGTGCTCTGTGACTTTGCGTAATTCTCCACCTTGTAACATTATGGATCAAATTTGTTGAATTTGTAGTTAAAACTTAAAATCAATTGATATTTTTATTTTACTATATAGATAAAAGATATTGGGAACGTGGTTTGTACTCAGCTGACTTCTTATCCATTCAAGATTTATCTGGAATGTAAGAAACATACAGAAAGAGAGAGAGAGAGAGAGAGAGAGAGAGAGAGAGAGAGAGAGAGAGAGAGAGAGAGAGAGAGAGAGAGAGAGAGAGAGGGGGGGGGGTAATATACACTGAAAAATTTCATTGTACTTCATACCAATAGAAAAATTCTTTAGCTCTTTTTCAAAATGAATTTAAAAACAAGACAGTCAAGAGCTATTCTTTGATTCGTTTCACTTTTACGAGCGTATCAGAACGGGGTTCGAGCTACTGGGATTATCAGACAGGGATTCGAGCAATTGGGATTATCAGACAGGGATTGGAGCGATTGGGATTATCAGATAGGGGTTCGTGCTATTGGGATTATCAGACAGGGGTTCTAGCAATTGGGATTATCAGACAGGGGTTCGAGCGATTGGAATTATCAGACGGGTTCGAGCAATTGGGATTATCAGACAGGGGTTCTAGCAATTGGGATTATCAGACAGGGGTTCGAGCGATTGGAATTATCAGACAGGGGTTCCAGCAATTGGGATTATCAGACAGGGGTTCGAGCGATTGGGATTATCAGAAAGGGGTCCGATCGATTGGGATCATGAGACTGGGGTTCGAGCGATAGGGATTACATAGCGTTGCTTCCTCTTAGTGAATCTGAACTTTAAACCACACCAATCATTGACTTTGGTGGTGTAAAATAAGTGTTTAGCCCTTGCTTCGACCAATTAGTCACGCATGAGTTCAAGTCTACCAGAATCCCCAACCTCATTTGTCAAGATTCGGAAGATTCATCGATGACATGTGACCTTTTTCGTATGAAAGCATGTACGTTCAAAATCGTCACTTTCAATTTGTTTAGACTCCCCCTTGTCAAAAATTTGTCACCAATTCTTTCAGCAAAAATACTTCCTGTAAGTCTAAACAAGCCATACAGCTTACCATTGATGCACAGATCAAGTAATCAGGTATAACAACGAGTTAACGATTTGAAATGTGACATGTGACTTGTGTTAGCTCCTTCCGGTCATGTGACTTGTGTTAGCTCTTTCCGGTCAGGTGACGTGTTTTAGCTCCTGGAATGAAAGGGCTGTGTCGTAAACACCTATCAAACTATATGGTGGAGTAGAATAGGATTTATGCTGATGTTATGCGATTCTCTTGCCTTACTTACTTACTTACTTACTTACTTACTTATTTATTCATACTGTTCCGTTTGATATGTTGCTAGTAGACAAAATACAGGCCGCTTACTCTGTTTCGAACTCTACAAATTTGTCTTAAGCCTACGTGACTTCGCTTTTATTTTGCCAGAAAATAAATAAAAACACTACAGAGCCTGTCCATCAATTCTCTTCTTCAACCACACCTCCTTACTTCTTTTGATAAACGCACTGACATAATTTTTTTTTTTCATTACTTAGCAAATCTGCCCTATAAAAGTTGGAAAGAACAAAATTTAGCAGAAGTTAAAAAGTTGATTGAAATCGGTGAAGGTAAAAAGAACATGGTTATCATGGGAGATCTCTTTACTGGACCGTCTCGTCCGGATGATAATGTACGGGCAAGCTTCCCACGTATGTTTTAAATACAAATATAATAATAATAATAATAATAATAATAATAATAATAATAATAATAATAATAATAATAATAATAATAATAATATATATAATTATTATTTATTAGTGTTATAATTATTATGATTCCCCACCCAAAGGTGGGGAATCATATTGTTTTCGTTCTGTTTCTTCTTCTTCTTCTTCTTCTTCTTATTATTATTATAATTATTTTTATAATTTTTTTTTCCCTTAAAATTGTCCGGTGCAGAACTCGGAAACGGTATGATGGGTTTCGATGAAATTTGGTACCAATAATCTGCTATCTTGGTAGATATGGATAAATGATCAAATTTTTTTCTATCTCGACGGCTCAGCGGTCGGTGCGTGTAAATTGCGTAATTTAATTTCAAACATCTTTTGTCCAATACGTACAAAGATAGATAACTCTTACAGAATCTTCTTCTTTCTTATTCAGTTTCTCAGATATATGAGCGCCCGATAAAAATGGGTAATCTGAATTAATGTATAAAGTTAAGCACTAAACAAAAATGATTGAATGTTAATGAACTACATGTTAATTAAGTGACTAACCTCTTTCTCACATACATGATTTGTTCTTAATAAATTCTCAGTTACTATGTATTAAATTGTTAAAAATATATCAAATTTTTATCAGCACTGCCAAACATTTTAAACGCATCATTCAATCTCGTTCAAACTTTTAGGATAGGTTCCTGCACCATTAAAGTTTTACATCCATGGGTATTTATTGGGTGAGGGACAGGAAGATGGGGTCTTAAAAACAAAAATCACCAATTTTTCCTTAAACACTTTGTGGTGTGCTATAAAACCATATATAGGGCTTTGTCGTAACTCATAAACTTATGAGATTCCCATCCCTAAAGTATATATTTTCTGGTTCCTAATGATAAAACGAAAAGAATGACACTAATCAAAGACACCTAAGGTCCTTTCCCACTGAAGGGTAGGGCTGGGTGGTGCTAAGTTAATTTTAAACTATTGAAATCCCCACCCTAATTTATGTATTTTCTGGTTTCTTATGAAAAGTTGAATAGAGTGATATTAATAAAGGGCACCTAAGGTCATTTCCCACTGTGGGTGGTGCTATGTACATGTATAGCTTTTAAATAGTTAAAATCCTTTCCACTCATCTGTATATTTTCTTGTTCATTATGGACTTTTGAAAAGAGTGATAAAACCTCCAGGAAATCATTTTCAAGAGAGGGTAGGGGTGGGAAGCCAGAATTCTTAACATCCACCCTCAGTCAAGAAACACTATCTTATGGCATACTTGATTTCATTTCTTAAGGCAAGTTTACAGGATTAAATTCCTATTCAAAGAATTGTAAACAAATTCAATAGCATTATTACATGTTTTAATATGGATAATTGCTTTAATCTCTTTGTCAATTATCCATTAATATGTAGGTTATGGCTACTTCACAGTCATGACACACGTCAATCAAATTTGTTGGTTAAACACCTCACAGTTCGTGAAATAGATTAGCTATCAATCAAAGTTGAATACCTGTCCAATCAAAATACACCAGCTAATAGAATTGCCAAATAAATGGATAGGACCTATGTCAGAAGACAGAACGCATGAATCTGATCTATTAAACTTGTATAATTTACATACATTTCGAATTATAAATTTATACATGCAGATTCGGACTCCCGTGATCAATTGGTTTCTTTTAACAAAAAACATTGTTGCAACAATGGGGTATGAGGAATGAAAATATATAGTAAAATGAATACTACTCGAATTATAATTGTACAATTCGATGTTAACTTTAAATTTACTTGTCTTCAGCCCTTTCTCTTAGTCAGCTTTCGATTACTAGTAATGGATACTATCAATCCATCTCGAGATCAGTCCATCAGCAGGTGTATATTTTAGACAATATATAGATTATGGATGGTGGGGAATCATACGTAACTGGTATCCCAGTTACAATCTCTAGTTATTTTTATTTTTATTATTATTATTATCATCATCATCATTATCATTACTATTATTACTATTATTTATTATTATTATTATTATTATTATTATTATTATTATTATTATTATTATTATTGTTATTATTATTATTATTATTATTATTATTATTATTTTCATCATTATTATTATTATTATGCTTTTCTAGTTTTTAATTATTTAGTTTTCATGTTTAATTATATATCTTTATACATTGTATAGTTATTCAGTTTTGAAAAGTGAAAACAATTTGTCACTGATTTGGAGTTTTATAATAAGTTTTATTTGCAATCAGTGTGTTTTTTAATTTTATTTATTTTTATTTTCAATTTTTTGCTTTTCTCTGACTTTATTCATTCAAACCGAAATGAATATCTGAAAGTCGTTCAAAATGGCCATTACACATAAAAATAATAACAGTGTCTCTTTATTGGAACAAGATTCCAGATTCCTCGAGGCGACATTTATCAATATTCTCATCAACAATGGAATTGTTTATATAACTATTAATTCTGGTAAGGTTGGTATGATGTGTTTCTTATTTCCCTACTTTTTAAATTTTCGGTAATATTTTGCAGTGGGGAGAACGGTACTGTTTTGATAAGGTGGGAAATTAGAGATTAAAAGAAAGTGACTTAAGTCTGATTCAATTTTTTAGTGAAAAATTACTTTTTACTTTACATTCTATCAAACATAGAAATTTTAGATATAAAAATTTAAGCGTTAAACAAAAAAAAAAAATTATTTAAAATACGGAAATTATTTGTTTAAGTCATGCGGGGCAATCGGCACTTACAGTTTTAAAAAGTGGGGAAATAGAGAATAAACCGTTGGTATAGCCTATCGTGGTTTTCTCGACACACCCCGGTTTTCCCAGAACTCAACGCCACGATATAAGTAAACGTATCTTGAAGTAAATTTTTTCCTATTGAAAATGTTTTCTTATCAAGTTGATTATCAATAATCCAAAAGTGTTGGTGGAAGTATTCGGAAAATATGTTTTTTTTTTTCTCAGATAAATAATATTTTATTGTAGAGTCCTTCAAGGCATTGAAAGCCGCTGGTTATCTTTCGGAATATCTTCATTTGGTGAATAAATGCACCTTTTGTCAAGATAACGCCTTTAATAAAGAAGATATGGGCGTCAGGTTTTATCACAGATCATATCATGACTAAAAAACACGTGGTTGCTGATAACGCTAGGGTAGGTTTTTCAGAGCTGATGTTTTTATTGCATTTTAATTCAACATAAAATAATTCCATTTTCATCCAGATATATTTACGTGTTGTTGATAAAGACCAATAAAGATATTGTAAACAATGACAAGTTTGGACTTTACCAAATGGTTATTTAATTATTATTTTTTTTATATAACGCCTGGACCAAGAATTAAGAAAATCGCGAGTGTTAAACAACAAGTTATTACATGTCAACAAATGTTCCAGTTAGAAAATAAGGAACTTCAACTACATAAAGACGTCGCGAGTTGTAGAAAACAAAATGATTGTGATAATGGTTACTGTGGAGTGGTATGATAGAAATGATAATTATTTTTTTAATTACACACAAGTACAAGTTTTAAGATCTGTAAAATGAAGTCAATATTGTTAGCAAAAGTATTATTATTTTTCAAACGTTGATCAGACCTGGTTAGTCATTATCATTTTTTAAGCGTTGATCAGACCTGATAAGTCATTATCATTTTAAAGTATCGATCAGACCTTGTTATTCATTATTATTTTCAAGCGTTTATTAGTCATTATCATTTTCAAGTGTTAATCAGACCTGGTTAGTCATTATCATTTCAAACGTTGATCAGACCTGGTTAGTCATTATCATTTCAAGCGTTCATCAGATCTGTTTAGTCATTATCATTTTTAAGTATCGATCAGACCTGGTTATTCATTATTATTTTCAAGCGTTTATCAGACCTGATTAGTCATTATCATTTTCAAGCGTTGATCAGACCTGGTTAGTCATTTTCATTTTCAAACGTTGATCAGACCTGGTTAGTCATTATCATTTTCAAACGTTGATCAGACCTAGTTAGTCATTATCATTTTCAAGTGTTAATCAGACTTTGTTAGTCATTATCATTTTCAAACGTTGATCAGACCTGGTTAGTCATTATCATTTTTTAAGTGTTGATCAGACCTGTTTAGTCATTATCATTTTCAAGTGTTAATCAGACCTGGTTAGTCATTATCATTTTCAAACGTTGATCAGACCTGGGAAGTCATTATCATTTTCAAGCTTTGATCTAACATGGTTAGACATTATTATTTTCAAGTGTTAATCAGACCTGGTTAGTCATTATCACTTTTTATCGTTGAAAGGACCTGGTAAGTCATTAACATGTTCAAGCGTTGATCAGACCTGGTTAGTCATTATCATTTTTAAGCGTTGATCAGACCTGGTTAGTTATACATCAACAATCAATAAATAGGTAGAAACTATGGATAACGAAAGAAATATTTCAAATAAGAAAAATGATAATAGTATCACTTTTATAACGGCGAAGACTCTGTTTGACTTTTCATCTTCCACTATAAGTTATTGAAAGACGGATATACGAAAATTTGAGGTCAAGGTAATTTGATTAACCGATAAATTCGTTTTAATTATTGCTTTTTCATACTTTTATTTCAGAGACGATTTACCAGGAATATTCCTAACAGAGACTATCCCTTATCGCGATTCTACGGTGTTGAAGTTACGTTTGACCACTTGTAAGATTAACTTAATGCCGATGAGAAAACTTGACCTTTCACATAAGGTCAAGGTCAGTGGTCAAACAACCTAATAAAAGATGTATATTATGAAAGAATTTGTCCATTCAAATTTTATTCATTAAAAAGCACTTCATAATTATTCCGTTGTTTATTTTATTTTGTTTTTTATTTATTATTTTGTAAAGATAGCCGGTTTAAATGACATAAAAAATTTTGTAGGGTTTTGTATTACTATAGCAACGCCGTAATCTATATAAATCTTAAAAATAAGACAACAAGATAAAATCAGGATAAAGAACTAATTCATCTCCGGTTTGATCGGAGTGATTATCTAGTTAGTCATAATAACGTGTTTAATATGGCACAACTTGTCGTTCACTAAAAGCATCACCCCCCCCCCTTCCTAGCGCTGTAGTTTGAGACCACATAATCTTTCAGCAGTGAACCCCTGCATGACTTCGGGGGCCTCGGTGGCCGAGTGGTCTAAAGCGCGCGCTTACGGATCACGGTGCCTCTCACCGCCTTGGTTCGAATCCCACTCGGGGCAGATCCTAGTTTAGGAAAGTTTGTCAGTTCGCTTGCCGAAGGTCGGTGGTTTTCTCCGCGCACTCCGGTTTCCTCCACGATCCAAGAACTGACCGCCTCGAAATAAGTGAAAGATTATTGACTGGGGCGTAAAACACCATTACTCCACTCCACTCCACTTCCTGCATGACTTCAGCCTAATGTCGTGCAATGTGTATGATATCGAGATACTATTTGGCTTCATTGAAAAACAACGTAATGTGTTATCATTACTGCAGTTATTGCATGATGGGGAGGCAAGATTTGATGCCTTAAATGGCAAAACATTGATACAAGCTTTTGATCTATACCGGATTTTCTCATGGTTTTTATCACCTACAAAGGAAACATGTTCTTTACAAAATGGTAAGTTTTCTTGAATTTTGCTAACACCACAACAGTATCTCAGTTTTCTAATTGTTTGAAATAATGTGTGAATAAAATCTGTTTGAAAGCAATATTTATCAAAACCAATTATTTTCTTATGAATTGAGTTTCCAAGGCAATGTATTTCAAATTTTCCATTAGACATAAGGTCCAACTCTAAAAGCACTTTACTACCATTTATTACTTCTCCTGTACAATGTCCAATTCTGATGGAGTCAACATTTTTAGAAATTATAAAAAATCACTACGAATTAAACTAGGAAGAACTTCAAATTCAATTTCAGATGCATTACTTTCATGCCAATGCAGACCATAAAATATCTGAGTACATTTTCCCCAATAGTCCTTGCATCTTGCTCGTCTTATTTTACATCATTGAACAACTGTCTAATCAAATTCCCAATGGCAGTACTTGAGATATTAGAGTCATATTTTTTCCTAATTTCACTTAAGTCAATAAAGTCAGTATTGCTACCTATTTCTAAGTTTTGAAGTAGCCGAAAAAAAGTCTTTTGCTCATATTCTGCCATTTTCTTAAAATATTCTGGTGTTATGCAGCTTGGTATCAAAACTGAGAAAATTTCAACAATCCTTTTGTATTTTATTGAAAGTCAGTAGATTTCAATTGTTCATATTTCAATACTTTGGTTGATTTTCATGATATATTATCATAGGTGGTTGTTTTTTTTTTTTAAAGTTGGAATAAAGAGTTTTAAGCTGCAGAATCCTAATACTTGGTTCTCACAGTAATTGGAAAAAAATAAAAATATCTAGAAATATGCAGATTCCTGTCCCCAGGCACCTATGATTTAATTTTGAAAAAACTTTTCAAGCTTCATTTTGCGTGTTTTTTTTTTTTTTTTTTTTTTTTTTTTTTTTTTTTTTTTTTTTTTTTTTTTTTGTTTGTTTTTTGAAGAAAGTTAATTTTAACAGATTTTATAAAAAATGGATTTTTGTAATAAAATGTCGATGAAAATAAAAACCCTTTTAGCACAGTCTAATATTATTTAAATGCTATTCATATCACTTCATTGACGGCTTTTATTAAAATCGTGAAAATAACATTTGTTTTTTATTACATCTAACCATTATTGAATTATTAATTAGAATCATTGGCTCTTTTTTCATTTACTCATTAATGGGTTTGATTTATTCATGACAAATATATCGTTTCTTCAGTATTTCAGCTACTGGGTAGAGTTTTCTTTTGAGATTTATATTGTGTCACCTCAGTTTAAATAAACATTTAAAACCAAACAAAAATATCATGTTCTTATTTCAATAAAAAATTATTATGGACAAAGTACATATATAGCACAAACACCTGTTAAATTTTGATGTGCCACATTTCGGAAAATCATTCCTCATCAATGACACTAGGGTTCGAAAAATTTCATAGATAAAACATAAGCCAAACACTTGAAAATTGATGAATCTAAAATTTAAAATTAGATGATTCATAATCCAGCTAAGGAGTGCTTTGATTGAGAGAAAAAACCTTAGTTTTCAAAAATTAAGACGGCTGAAGATTTTGCTAAAAGTTACATTTTCCGACAGATACTCTCGGGAAGTTTTACTCCACCAGCAGCGGTACCTGCTCAGGGGTAGTAAATATATAGCACAAATACCTGTTGAAATTTTGATTAGCCATATGTGCCCATTTCGGAATATATATATATATATATATATATATATATATATATATATATATATATATATATATATATATATATATATATATATATATATGTACGGATTATCAACGAAGTTTTTACAATGCAAATGGTGATTTAATGAACTACAATCTGGTGTGACGTATTTGTCCATGCGACTACCTATGTAAACGGTTTAGGAATTTGACTTTTCTGGTTTATGAATGATTTAAAAATACTAAGCGAACTGTTTCTAACTGAAACTGGAATATAATTCCAGTCTGTTATTGTGAAAGGAGGGAATGATTTATAATAAAAGTTTGCTCTACATAGTATAATTTCTAAATTTTCAGTTGAACGGGTGTTATTGGGGTGAATTTCTAAACTTGTAGATGGAATAATTTGAGATAGATAAATAGGGGATTACTTGTGATACATCTTTAAAAAATCGGCACACACTTAAACTCATACATTTTTTTTATTTTGAGCGAAAATTAAACAAATGACCAATGTTGTGGTAACGGTACCAGACAATTTCCTTTCACTTAATTGTTTTATAATTGCAAATAACATTTGTTTTAAAAAAAATGGAAAAATAATTTGATATAGCAAAGTTATATTTCTTAAATACATTGTAAATGGGATATAATTAGCCCTGAAGAAAGTATATGTATATATCTGTTAATGGATACACATAACGTAGACAATAATTGTGATCTAGTTTTATTTCGTCTGTTACCATTAACGAGAGATTCAACACCAGATCTGGGTAAGTGACTGATTTTTGATTTTGTGTGTGTGTCTGCATGTTTTTTTTCCTCAAAATTAAAAGTTGGGAAATTATTCTTATTCATTAACATTACTTTTGTAAAGAACAACAATAATGAGTATATCCAGACATGAATCACGTAATAACAGCTAGAATAGAAATTAGAAATCAATATTTAGAATAAAAGGATAAAATGTATTTTTGTAATGATAACAGATGAATTAAGTAGCTAAGTAACTACTTCACTTCAATAGACATGTCAAATGAGGTGGTAACCGGTCTTAATTTATGGTTTCTAAATGTCAATGGACCACCTTTATTTTTTTAAAATAAATAATGATGTGATTTCACCAATCCTTGATTTTAATGTGACGTCACAATATCCTTTGTATGAATAAGGAAAAAAACTGCCTTTCTTGAGTTTTTAAATCAAAATACAAGCAATATAATTTTTATCCCAAATATTCATATCTTATTCATGTATGGGTCTTGTATCAGTGCCGAGTCGTTGGAAATTGATCAGGGCAACCTCAACACTTTTATTTTTTTTTCAGTTGTAGCAATTTCTATCGTATATAGGCGACTTTGTAACAGATACTTGTTGCAGCCAATCGCCTCAAAAACATTTGTATTAACTTATTAATGCTATATTTTTCTATTTTTGAGATGCCTACATGTATACTATAATAATAGTATATGTCTTACCGGGAGTAAATATGGGGTAACTTCTTATGGAACAGGCATCATATATGGGTCACGCCGGAAGAGGCGCGCGTGTGTTCCGTAAAACAGTGAAAATATAAACACCAACATAATGCTCCTATAATTATAATAATTTTTATAATGATAATAATAATAATAAAAACAAAAATTTAGTTTATTTTCACAAGGAACAAAAAAAAAATTCAACATCGTATATATCATGTTATCATTCTGAAACAATTAACCAAACAATTTACAATATGCAAATTAGTTCTACTGTCGTATTCTGTTTGTATGTTATATGTTAAAAATGATATATTTAAAATTATAATATTTCTAGCCATATGTGTAGCTAGCTAGACACGAGGTGCTGACCCTTCAAAGGCACCCGACCTCACTTCCTTGTTGGAAGTTAACGTATATGAATATATTGGTAATTTATCTGTTATTAAATGCTCATTGCTTATCAATCTCCTACAATCCCCTCATTTAATATTTGAACTATGGTTTTGAATACAAGTATATAATCAAGTGTTTGGCAAAACAAAGTTTTTTTATTTTTGCTATGGTTTTGAATACAAGTATATAATGGATTTTTTAGCGAAACAAAGTTTTTTTAGCTTTTGCATTTGGTATTTATGGTCTATTGGTTTGATAATTTATGACTTTTAATAGTGCTTTATCCACTAGACTACTACTTCAAACTCGTCTTAAGTCAGGGGTATCAAACCAGTGGTCATTATCGTGATTGTATTTTGTTGTTCTGCCTTCCTGTACTGTTTTGCTTTTTTTCTCATTAACTTTTTATAATCTCTCTCTCTCTCTCTCTCTCTCTCTCTCTCTCTCTCTCTCTCTCTCTCTCTCTCTCGGGTCCGTCATTAAGCCTATTAAAAAGAACATTTTATGCTGACAGCACAAGGCATCAGTACTAAGTTGATATGAAAAGTGCACTAGCGGATCACAATGTCTCGGCGTTCATTTACAGACTGGTCCTTGTTGGAGCAAGCTGTCTCTGCGATGTGAGTGAAAGAGTCTTGCCTTGTCCTGGGCATTCAACAATTACTTATCCGGTTAGAAATAGAATTAAATTTAAAAATAAAATAAAATAAAATAAAACAAAATAACCTATTAATTAAAAAGATAAAAATAATTAATCTATTGGTTGTTCAAAAGATCAATTATTTAACCTTTCAAGGGCCTCTTTAATGTAACAAGAGGCCTATGGGCCTTAACGTTCCCCTGAGGATATGTCCAAAATTGTTTGCAAAGTGCAATAGACAATATATTCAGTACAGAAACTTTACAAGTTTTCTCAAGTTAAGCACTACCACAATCAGAAATACAGTTGAATCTCGTTATCTCGAACACGGATATCTCGAACTTTCGGATAAGTCGAACTTTTAGAAAAAGTCCGGACAGAATTGTTCTTTATTTAACTAAAATAACTCCGGTTATCTCGAACTCGGATATCTCGAATTTCCGGATATGTCGAACAAATTTTTCGTCCCCATGAATGAAAATCCTAGAAAAATAACATTCGTTAACTCGAACAAAAATTTTAAGAAAATATTTTTTGGTAGATTTAATTAATTTTAAAAATCTAGTGACTGTCGGCACTGTTGATTTAAAACCAATACATTCATTATTATTAAACTGCACTGACCTTCTGATTTCTTTAATCCGTTAATTATTATCGTTGCATAAACAAATAAACATCAAGAAAATTAACGGGTGTTTTAATTACTGCCAAGCTTAACATCGTGGTTGTGTGATGTGAACATCAATCAAAACAACTGGAAGCTTGGGGTGATTAAAGTACACAAAGCGAAACCGGAACGCGGAACAAAACGGACTCGCTGTTTGTCGGTAAAATACAATAGTGTAATCAGTTATTGACAGATTTTGAGTAAAAAAGAAAATCTTATAAAACAAAATGCATAAATCTATCATTTACCAATGCGTTTAAACATGTCATTAAGTGAACCTGCTACAAATAAACTGGATGAAGGACCCGGTCCTAGTACTGGGGGGATAGTCAAGTTTAAAATTTTTAAAATTAGTGCTCTTGTTATTAACCTTATTGAAAGTATAGTGCTAATGCGTGAAAAGTTTACATGATGTTTACGAAATGAACATTGACATTCTTTTATTCTTTTCATGATTATTTATGGATTAAAGTGATGATTGTATGGTTGAATTGTTTTGATATTAATTTATTGATATTTTGTGTAATAAACAATATTTACTTTATTTTTTTTTAATTTTCATTCTTACAGCTGCAACATTGTAGCTGAAAACAAATGTACTTAACACACGTATTTCACTTTTATTAAAAGAACAGTAAACAATATTTTGTACCTGGAAAGCAACATAGTCCATGTACTTGTCAGCGGTATACAGATATACTTACGAATAAAATTGTACTTGAATACTATCTCACAATACTTGAAAATGACACTATTTTGTAACCGACTTGCTTATCACGTATTAAAAGAGATACAGAGGCATCGGTAAATACTGTGAATTTTGTCGACATAAGCATTACATAATACCGGAAGTGACTTCCGATAGATCTGTACGAGTTACTTCCCTTTTTTGCCGTTTTTTTTCACATCGTTTATCTCGAACTTCGGATAAGTCGAACTTTTTGCATTTCCCCGCGGAGTTCGAGATAACGAGATTCAACTGTACATGTATATCAAGTAACATTTCATTTATAAGTAGCTTATATAATATGCATGAAGTAGCTGTAGTGCAATGATTAATTTCCTAATTATTAACCAATTTCAGTATACTTATGCAACTATGTCCTTGACCTTTGAACATATATGATCCCCATGTCAATACCTACCATATTCTAATATACATGCCTATACAAATAGTTAGTAGTTTTCAAGATAACAAGCAATTTAAGGATTCTTTTGAAGCCGTGACCTTGACCTTTCAACATATGACCTTGAACCATATATCAAAATGATTGTCATTTCAACACCTACAATATTTTATTATACATGCTTTTACAAAACGTTTATAGTTTCAAGATAATTAGCAATTAAGGTCTTGTTTTGCAGCTGCAACCTTCACCTTTCAACATATGACCTTGTGCCATATAACAAAATGATTGCCATGTCAATACGTACAATATTCTAATATTCATGCTTTTACAAAACTTTAATAGTTTTCAAGATAATTAGCAATTTAAATATTGTTTTGCAGCTGTGACCTTGACCTTTCAACATATGACACTGAACCATATATCAAAATGATCGTCAATACCTTCAATATTCTTACATACATGCCTATACAAAAAGTTAATAGTTTTCAAGATAAGAAACAATTTATTTCTTCTTTTGCAGCCATGACCTTGACCTTTCATCATATTACCTTGAACCATATATCAAAATGATCGTTGTTGCAATACCTGCAATATTCTATTATACATGTCTATACAAAAATTTAATAGTTTTCAAGATATACTGACAAATACATAATTTTAAGCAATTTCCCCAGTACCTTACCATTTCCCCTTTTTGAGCCCCATGGCTGCCATTTGTTCAAATCTAAAACTACATGAGCTAAGGATGTTAGAAATGAAATAACAAAGGTTTATCTCTTCTATATTCAGAGAAAAGATTTTTGATGTTTTTTTTCACTATTTCCCCCTTATGGGGCCCAAAGGGACATAGCTGTTTCATTCATCTTTCAAATCTGAAAGGGCTTCACCCAGGCAAATTGGTAACCAAGTTTCATTAAATTTGGCCCAGTGGTTTTGGAGAAGAAGATTAAAATGTAAAGTTTACGGACACTGCGCACGCACGCACACACATACACACGCCGCATCATACCATAAGTTCACGCTGGGTAAAGCCAGGTGAGCTTAAAACTGAGGTGAAAAACTGTAACGCTAAGTTTGTTTGGCTTTTCACACGAACTGTGAAGAACAAATGTGGTTTGATTTAACCATATAGAGCCACTACTTCAAACTATGAAGTGATAATGATGTTATAAATTAGTGTACGTCCCCAATGAAATATTACTAGCATAACCCTAATTACTAGATATTTCTAACAACCCGTTTAAGAAAGTCTTACTGAACGGGTAGCCTAATGATAAATCGACATGAGTTGTTTCATGATTATTTTGAAATGTTTTTGGAGCTGTAAATTTTGTACAAAAGAATTATTTAGAATGTTCTTGTTTTGGAAATTTATCAAAATTCAAGGTCTTTTTTGCAAACTATATAGTGTGATTCAAGTTTTGATTTAAAACCTTGATAACACGCATCATTTTTTTACATTGACAACACTGATGGTCCGTAGCTATATAGTCTGCTGAATATTATGAACTTTAATGCCATATATCAATCGCGATATTTCCATTTCATTCTGAGGTAAAAACACAATTTGAGATAATTTAATTCATTATTTAATATCCTGTCATTCTGATGGTCTATGAAGAGTCAGCCGATTGTATGTTTACCTCGACTCATCAAGGTTCTGTTGGGAATAATTACCAACCAGAATTGATTATGAAGTTGTAAAAATATTTTAGGGAAAAATTATCATGCAAATGCTTTTGTCTTTGTTTGCAAATATCTGTTTCCATTAAAACATTGATTAACAACATGATAAATAAGGAATTAATAATGAGTTCATTTCCATTTGTTACATTTACAGTCTGTACACTGTATTACTATTACTGACACATAATTATCAATATTAATGACATGATTATCAATACAAAATAACATAATTTTATTATCCATCAAACACTTATAATAATAATATCATTTTATCTAAATGTTTAACTAATAAACAAACAATGCATAATATACTTTCAAGTTTTAGAGGTACAGAGAGTTTCCGAAAAAAAAATTAATAGAATAATAATAATACCATTTATGAACGTACTGGGTATCACAGAAATACCTCTAAACATGTTATAAGTTCTAATATCTACTTGAATTCGCTTATGACTTATTATATTTTACTATGCAATCCAGTCATTAGGTTTATACTACCCCATTTTTTATTAAATTGGTCTATCTTATTATTTTTATAAAAAAAATATTTTTCAATTTGGTCTTATTTGTGAATAATTGTTTTTAAACTTTGAATATTTAGTTCACTTTTACTGAAACTTGTTGGAAAATATAATATTTTGTACATATTAAAATAAAATTAGTAACTGCTCGAGCATCTATTTTTCCCAAAAATATTTCATCCATTGAAAAATCAATATCTAAAAATCCACATGATGTAAGAATCTGTTCAAGTTATTCCATAAATCTTGAGAATATGTACAATAATAGTATAAATGTTCAATAGTTTCAACTCCACTCCTACAAAAAGAACACAAATTATCATCGCAAAGTTTAACTAAATATAAAATGTCTTTGTTGTGACAAATCTGTGGAGAATCTTAAATTGAAACTCTCTTAATTTTGTATCCAATGTAACTCTCTGAGGCAGTAAATATATATCTGCCCAATCTTTCTGTTTAATTGTAATTTTCAAAATATCAATCCATTTTTCTTCATAAGCATACAAAGATTCGGAATCTCTTATTTTAATTAAAAAATCATAAATATGTTTACAACCTTTTGGTTTTCCAAGTATAATCTGAATAGGAATAATTTGACATGGTCTCTGTTTTTTATTTCCCTAATCGAATATTTTGGTATTGAATTATCAATCCTATCAAATCCAAATATGTTCCTTTAATACCATATTCTTAACGTAGATTCTCAAAATTTTTTAATCTACCATTATTGAATAGATCATAAATAAATTGTATTCCTTTTTTATACCAGTCTTGTTTGAGTATAAACTTTTTATTTTTATAATACCAGAGTGGCTGAGTAAGAAAACCAGTAACATCCATTATTCCAGAGAAATCTATTTATAACTTTTTTCCAAACCCTGAAAAAAGGATTTGTCAGGATTTGGTAGCGACATAAATAAATGATTTAATTTTAGAATAAAAAGACTCTTAATCACCGTTTTTTCCATATAAAGTTAGTTTTCTCAAATTCCATATCTTGACGAGTTTCTTTATCTCATCAAGCTTTGAACTAAAATTCAATTTTGTTAAAACTTCAGGGTCAGAACTAAACTTTATGCCTAATGAATTCAATTGTTTTTGTGACCATGAGAACTTGAACTCTGTACAAATATTTTTTGAGAGCCCTCAAATTTTTCTATCCATGTAGCATTTGTCTTATCTATATTAACCCTCAATCCCGACATTCTAAAAAACATAACTGTTAAGTATTCATTGTTTCTCTTAAGGACTCTTCAGTACCATCTAAAAACATTGTAGTATCATCTGCGTATTGTGCTATCTTATATCCTTTATCAAATACAACAATTCCTTTTATATTCTTTTTTTCTCTTATTAAAATACCAAGAATTTCTGCACATAATAAAAATAAACAAGGTGAGAGAGGATCGCCCTGACGACATCCGCGACCAAGTTTAAAAAATGGTGACAAATAACCATTCTGGACCACACAAGATTGTGAATCTTTATACAGAATATTAAACCATTTTATAAAAGATGAACCAAAATTAAATTTTGTAAGGACTTTATTAACAAAATCCTAAGATACTGTATCAAATGCCTTTTCGAAATCTATCAATAAAATAAAGCCTTCTAATTGTTGTTGTTTAGTTTCAAACAGAATATCATCAGTCAATCTGGTATATTCTCCAATATATCTACCAGACATAAATCCTTTTTGGTCTTCATGTATAATATAAGGTAAGACCATTTTCAATCTATTAGCTATACAAGCTGATATAATCTTGTGTGTGGTATTCAGTAAAGTGATAGGTCTCCAATTTTTAAGCATACATCTATTTTTATTCGGCTTTAGTATTCATCATTAAGGTTTTTCCAGAAGAACTTAAAGAATTCTGCTGTGATTCCATCTCGCCCAGGACTTTTGTTATTTTTCATATTCAATACCACTCTCGCCAACTCACTATAAGTTATTTTACCCTCTTTACTATTTCTTACTTCTTCCTTTAAAACTGAAGGTAAATCTGGCAACTCCGGTTTTTCTATACATAAAGATTTATCTGAGTATAAATTTTTATAAAATGATCTGGTCTGACTTAAAATTTCTTCCTGATTTTTTACTAATTCCACTAATTCTTGTATGTTTTTATTTACAAAATTCTTATTTTCAAGATTCAGAAAATATAATGTACTTTTCTCCCCCTTGCCCTTGAACGAGTTATAATTCTTTCAATTTTTGGTTTCTTACTTCTTCCAAATTTTTTTAGCCTGTTCTAATTTTTCAATTATGTTTTTGTTAAAAGGGTCCCTTTCTGACAATGTTTCCAACTTCTTGATTTTAACCTCTACCAAAAATTGTTTTTTCTTAAATGAAGCGTAAGAAATTATATTTCCCCTTAAATGTAAAAGTAACATCTCTAAAACAGTCTGATCACCTTTATTGTATTGCAAATCATTGATAGAGAAGGTTTTTAAAAATTCTGGGTTGTATGGAGTCACAGCATAGAATTCCTTAATATAATTTATATTTTCTTTAATCATTCCACACTATGGACATCATGTAAAAGAGAATTTTTGAATTTAAAATACCTTTAGCTCGAGTATGATTTGTAAAATTAAGTGTGATAAGAATAGCTGAATGGTCAGTTCTATAACAAGGGTTTATGCTTGCATCTATTACTAAAGACATAATATTATCTGATATTAAAAATAATCTAACCAAGGGCTTTTCGAAGGGTCTTTTTTAAGCAATGTGTATTTTTTTTCTTCTGGATGAAATGTTTTCCAAATATCATGTAAATCAAATTTTACACAGACATCTATAACCTCGAATCTAGCTTTTGGTTATTCATGTGTTTATAATTACATGTATCCATTTCCAGGTCAACCACAACATTCCAATCACCACGTATTATAATGTTATCTCTATCAAACTGTGCAATAATATTACTAATTTAAAAAAAAAACTCTGGTCGATCAGAATAGGGTCCATAGATACTTTGCATAAAAAAACTGATTATTAGTTTCTAATTCCATTATTATGTAATTTCCATTTCCCCAGTCCTTTTAACCCTATGCTTCTTAATTTCATAATTCCTTTCATTTGAAGCATTTCTATAAATCTCTGTTTTACTATCACGCCATTCAGCTGCTATATAAGTTTGTAATTTACTTCCAATATGTACTTCTTGTAATACCAGCATTTTTTTAAAAGAAATTAAATATATCTCTCCTTTTACTTTGGTCACCCAGACCTCTACAATTCATAAAAAAATTTGAAATTTATCCTTTATCATCAAAAATTACAAATACAATTTTATACCATGTTATGCATACCTTCTTGCAGAGGCTGGGTGAGCATAATTTGATGTAAACATTATCAGCTTTAGACACTGCAAGGCTAGAAATGGAAACAAGAAAATATAATTGAAAATATAAAATGAAAAATAATTGGTTTCCTTCCATGTTAGCCAAATTTTGAACTGGCTGAATATGTACATACGAATTCCTAAAATACAAAGAGGGATAACATTGTCTAAACAACTATATTACATCATCAATATGAATGTCGAAACAAAACATCCGTTTCGAATATCAGCATCTATATCCTCAATACCATATCATCAAAATTGACAATGCCACTCAATATCAATGTCATGCCTCAAACTCATTAACTCATAATGTCATTTAAATATCAACATCAAGTTCAACATTCAATAACGAAAATATCATATGATCAAGATGCAATAGCCGTTTTCAATGTCATAATACTATTCATGATCAAATATCAGTGACAATATTCAAAATTCTCAATATCATATCATCGAAGTTATTTACTCAATACAATGTCAAAATGCCATTCAAAAAATCCATATCAATAGTCAATAATAATAATAATATCATAGCGACAGAATTTGAAGTCAAACTTAATGTTATAATGTTATTCAAAAAAAATAATACTAATCAATGTTATCAAAATCATATCTTCAAAATTTAAGACAAAATCAATCATTCATACTATTCACATCAACAGAGTTTTCAACTCAATATCTATGTCATTATGCCTAGATTTGAAACTCAACAAACAATAACATCAATAGAGAATATTAATTATATCATATCAACAACATCGATACTCAGCATCAAAAGGTAATTAAATTTCGAATATCAATTGCCACAACAAACGTAATACAGAAAGAAAGATATCAAAAAATAAAGGAAGTCAATTTAAGATTCATACATATTAAACACAAATCCAGAATAGCATATTATTGTTCATTTTCTTCTCCTCCAGCTGGTGTCAAGTGCATCCTTGACTTCTAATGCCATTTCAGTTCCAACATTCCTAACTCTGGTTTGAAGTTTTTCGTTTTTTCTTATCAGTGAGCTTCATGAGAAAGTTCGGCTCTAATTTTTTTCATTGACACTGGCAAATCCGTCAGCACTGCCATACCGTTATGTCTCAACTTTTTCCAGCTTGCTTCATAATTTCGTCCCGATCTGATAGTCTGTTCAACACAACATTAATGCCACGCGGTGCATCCTTTTTTCCTGGTAAGGATTTTATGGGCTTTTTCAAACGGTGAACAGCAGTAAAAACCATATTATTACTATCTTCTGAACTAAATTTCAGTTTTTCAGAAAGGAAATGTCGAATTTTACACTCCGTTTCTTCCATCAGATTCATTCTTTGCTTCTGACGCACTATAAACCAGTAAATTTCTCTTTCTATCATAAATTTCTTTCAGAAGTAATTCTTTCTCGAGCTGTTGTATTTCTCCCAGTAAGACATCATACCGTGTTTTAGATCGTTTTTCATTTTCTGTCATTGCGTTCTCAAATATCCCAACAGTACCTTCCAAACTATCACACTTCTCCTTCAGAACTCTCACTTCATCTTTAATCACTATCAGATGTGCCCTTACCCCTGAAATGTCTGCTTTAATAGAGTCTATTCTACAAATCAAATTTCCTTCCATCTCGCTCATTTGAGTGACCACCTGTTTCGCTAACCTATTCAAAATCTCCCTCATTTCTTTAATTTCACTCATATATACACCAGCCCTAGAAATATCTTCGCTATGTGATGAACTTCTCGTAATATAGCGTGAATGCCAGTTTGTTGCTGAGGTCGAATCTGAGAATTTCGACCTCGTCCCTGGGCATTAATAGTTTGTGTAATATCGCTACCCCTACCTCTTGCCATTCAAACTTAATATTAATATTATATTTAATTCTATAGAATTTCAAAGTAGTGTCTTATTATCGATTCTAAAAGTTAAAGGGAACATGCATTGTATCCAAAGAAACAAATTTTCATTCATTCAATAGTCAATATTTAGATATAGATAGAAACGTTATACTTCACGTAGTGTCAGTGAGAAAAAAACAACACCACGTTGAGTCACCCTACAAAAAATCAATGTTGTTTTACGTAATTTTTTCGCATTCTGAACTTCTAAAATTTGAAATTAATTTAAAACTAAGGTTTGTTCCCTCATGCACAGCATTCCTTAGCTGGATTTGGATTAATATAATTTTGAAACTTTAGATTCATAATTTTCAACTGTTTGGCTTATATTTTTTATGTATCAAACTTTTCGGTCTTAGTGTCACTGATGAGGAATGAATTTCCGAAATGTGCACATCTGGCACATCAAAATTTAACTGGTATTTGTATTATATATTTACTACCCCTGAGCGGGTACCGCTGCTGGTGGAGTAAAACTCCCCGAGGGTATCCATAACTCAGTAGGCAGTACTTTGTGCTGTCAGAAAATGTACCATTTAGCAAAATTTTCAGTCGTCTAAAATTTGAAATTAATTTAAAACTAAGGTTTGTTCCCTTATGCACAGCATTCCTTAGCTGGATTTGGATTAATATAATTTTGAAACTTTAGATTCATAATTTTCAACTGTTTGGCTTATATTTTTTATGTATCAAACTTTTCGGTCTTAGTGTCACTGATGAGGAATGAATTTCCGAAATGTGCACATCTGGCACATCAAAATTTAACTGGTATTTGTATTACATATTTACCTATATAGACATATATATTTATATATATATATATATATTTATATATATATATATATATATATATATATATATATATATATATATATATATATATATATATATATATATATATATATATATATATATGTATGTATACATATATATCACAAATACCTGTTGATGTGCCATATGTGCACATTTCAGAAAATTTCCGAAATGTGCACATCTGGCACATCAAAATTTAACTGGTATTTGTATTACATATTTACCTATATAGACAAATATATATATATATATATATATATATATATATATATATATATATATATATGTATGTATGTATACATATATATCACAAATACCTGTTGATGTGCCATATGTGCACATTTCAGAAAATCATTCTTCATTAGTAATACTAGGGCCGAAAAATTTGATAGATATAAAACATAAGGCAAACAGTTGAAAATTGATGAAACTCAAATTCCAAAATTAAATGATTCCAAATCCAGCTAAGGAATGCTTTGTTTTCAAAAATTAAGACGGCTGAAATTTTGCTCATCGGTACATTTTCTGACAGCACAAAGTACTGCAAACTAAGTGATTGATACTCTCGTGAAGTTTAACTCCACCAGCAGCGGTACCTGCTCAGGGGTAGTAAATATATAGCACAAATACCTGTTAAATTTTCATTAGCACATTTCAAAATATATATATATATATATATATATATATATATATATATATATATATATATATATATATATATATATATATATATATATATATTTCGAAATGTGCACATATGGCTAATGAAAATATATATATATGATGTTAACATTGTGATTACAGAAAGATGTTGCTGTTTTTGTTCATTGTAATGTACATGTGTAGAGAGTTTCGTAAATTCAAAATATTATAGTATGAATGGTAGTGTTTCGTATATCATTATACAAGTTGCATTGTAGTAAAAATTGTTTTATAGTTTCAATTTGACCGCATGGACAATTGGGATTATCAACGAGATTTTTACGATACAAATAATGATTAAATGAACTACATTTAATCTAAATCTTGCGTGATGTATTATCCTATGCGACAACCTGTTTAAAAATGTTTAGGAAATTGACTTTATGAATGATTTAAAAATACTAAGCGAACTGTTTCTAACTGAAACTGGAATATTAATCCAGTCTCTTATTGTGAAAGGAGGGAATGATTTATAATAAAAGTTTGTTCTACATAGTATAGTTTCTAAATTTTCAGATGAACGGGTGATTGGGGTGAATTTCTGAACTTGTAGATTAAACAAATGACCAATGTTGTGGTTACAGTACCAGACAATTTCCTCTCACTTATTTGTTTTATAATGGCAAATTGCATTTGTTTTAAATAATGGAAAAGAATAATTTGACATACATTGTAAATGGGATATAATTAGCCCTGAAGAAAGTAAATATATATATATATATATATATATATATATATATATATATATATATATATATATATATATATATATATATATATCTGTTAATGGATACACATAACGTAGGCAATGATTGTCATCTAGTTTTATTTCGCATGTTAACATAAACCAGAGATCCAGCACCAGATCGGGGTAAGTGACTGATTTTTGATTTTGTGTGTGTGTGTTTCCTCAAAATTAAAATTAAAAGTTGGGAATATTATTCTTTGTCATTAACATCACTTGTGTGCATTTGTTGTAAAGAACAACAATAATGAATATATCCAGACATGAATCACGTAATAAAACCTGCTTTGTTGCGACTAATCTTCAACCTGGATAGGTATACAGTAATTATTGATTTTTATCTTGACAATAACATATTAATTTACTGGCAAAAAAATTAAAATTAAATAAAAATTGAAATTAAATTAAATATTAAAAAATAGCACTTACATTTGATTTTATAATTATTATTATACTCACTTCATCTTTAAAGTTCAAACTCGAACTTTTTACGAATAAAAAAAGTCAGTTTCTATTATTTTTTAACTATAACTCAGAATTAGATAATATGAAATCATTTTCACATTATATCGTTGATCATGGTTGCCACCTCGCGTAACCGTTTTTTTTATATCCAATGTGCCAGGTTTTTAATCCTTATCGTTTGATTTTCATTTTTAACACTTTAAGTTTTTTTTACTAGATTGCGTATTTGTTAACATTTAACGCCGATTTCCGTTTCATATGCCTCATTTTTATATTCGCTCAGTCTAAATCATTTGATACACTCATTATCTAATGCATGCTGCATTTTTGTCTCATCTAGCAGACGTGTTTTCTCCTAAAGCTCAATTGATGTTTCGTGCAGGACATTTGATGTTATTTTAAAAGATCTATTTTTAAATCTGCAATTCCATTTTTTTATTTGGAACGTTTTATATGATAACATATCCAATGTTGTGGCTTCATTTTCTTATGCTTTGTTTGTTGTTTTTTTGCTATTTTTATTTTACCTAAAATATTAATAAGAATTGCATTACATAACGCAATAAAATGAAGTTCAATCGCTAATGTATTTTTTGTGTATGTTTCATACATATCTTTTCACAGTGTCTCTCACAGCCTGGTTCGAACCCCAATCGGGACAGATCCTAATGTGAGAATTTGTCAGTTCGCTTGCCGAAGGTCGGTGGTTTTTCTTTGGGTACTCATGCCCACCTGACCGCCTTGAAATAAGTTAAACAATCTTGACTGGGGCGTAAAACACTATTACTCCACTCCACTCCTCATTCATATCTTTACCAGTTACACTGTTTTCGTTCGTGTCGAAATGTGCACTGTTTTGTGGTCAAAAGTTCCTCTTGTCATTAAACAAAAAAGGCCTTCATAGATATCATATCTACAGATGTCGCAAATTTTCTCTCAAAGGATAAATAAAACGAATAATCTCTATTCAACTAAATGAATTCAAATAATGCTTCTGATAACCGGGCTTTATTTTAATATTTTAATAACAAGGTTAATAGAACAATAAATATTACACCTTATTTACTGAAATATCAGTTTTAGCCGTATTGGAGTCTGATTGATAAATCCACAGAATTTTATAGAACACGTTGGTCTTCCTTACTGAATATGTGGTCAACATCGTTTCAACATGTCCTAGAAAGTGGACCTCAATTAGAACACCTTCATTAGATATGACTTTGTGATGAAAATTCTAGTTGCCTATCAAAAATGTTGAGTTTCATAACATAATCATAATTGTAATGACTTTATATAAGGTGTGTGTGTGTGTGTGTGTGTGTGTGTGTGTGTGTGTGTGTGTATGTTACTTCTTTCCAACGTGTTTTTGTTTTTTTAAGTAATTGTAACGCTAGTTTGAATGAAATTACGTGTAGCTTTTAACGTATTTTGTTGTTGTTGTTTATGTTATACTTTTTAGAATGATGATTCTAAATCGTTGTCTTGGATTGTTGGTCATACTTGTTTTGTTGAGCTGTGTAAAAGCTAAACTTTCAACTAGGCTTTTATCATTTAACACTGGACTTACTAGGATTGTACCAGAATATCCAAATCGAGTACGGCCACTAATTGAAGCTTTAAAGCAGGAGAAATCCGATTTAGTTTGTTTACAGGAGGTAAGGTGAAAGAAAAAAACTTAACAAATGTTGATTGACACTTCAATAAACTTTGTTCAAAGATTTCCATCAAAGAACTTTAAACAAGGTTCTTACTCATAGTTATTTGTTTACCTAATCGAAATTCATTAGAGTGATACAGAGACAAACATCTAGGGAAAATTGTAATCTTTTTATTAGAAATAAAGAAAATAGCTAAGTTTTATTTAATCAAAGTTTTTCATAATTTTGAACTATTAAATAGTCTAAAACCTTTTTAAAAGACTTTCAATAAAACTAACTACAATGCTTTTAACTGGTTTCATACTAATAAACATCGTTTTAATCAGAAGCAAAATTAAAGTCAGTATTTTTAAACGGTTTACGCGAAAAACGAACAGTGACTTGATACAGACTTTTACATTTCATCTTGTTGTAGTGTGTAATGGGCAACTTTTAAGCAACTTTTGTCTGCTAAGTTTGTTAATAATGATGTAAGCGATTTGATTGATCAAGTCTTACTGTTAACAGCCGACAGGAAAAAAACTACCCCCATGTCTGCTAGTTGTAACAACATAGATAAAATAATAAATAAATTGAAAAAAAAGAAGAAAAAAACTACTGAATTTCAATTAGCCTTCAGTTTGAACGGATAACTCAAACCGTTATAGAACTGAGAGGTGATTTAGTGGACGAAATTCTGCAGCTGTATTGTCATGTGCTGATTTTGAATTTCTATTAAAATAATGCGTTCAAAATCAGCACATGTCAGTTTTTGGCTTTTTTTTTTTTTTTTTTTTTTTTTTTTTTTTTTTTTTTTTTTTTTTTTTTTTTTTTATTGAGAGGGGGGTTGGACATGGACTGGCATGATTGTGTTTTATTTCAGGTATGGAATGGAGTTGATATTAACATGATTAAAAAAGCGGTTTCTTCCAACTACAAATACACATATAGCGGCCTGCATACAAATGACGGTAAAATCAGAAGAGGTCCGGCATGTAAAAGGGACGATCTGAAACATATCCGCTGTTTAATAAGAAGTAGATGTTTGCAGGAATATGACTACATAACGTGCATGATACAAAAATGTAATTTGTTTGATTGGAGTCAGACTTGTAGAACATGTGTTTTACTGGGTGTATCAGATTTCATGACAGACTGTGTGGACCCGAAGACAGCAAAGTATCAATTCAATACGAATGGCTTAATGCTACTGAGTAAACGGCCATTACACAATGCAAAGGCTACCGATTTTATTCCTGGAATACCTCAAATTGCTCCAAGAGCAAAATTAACCGCACTGGTAAGTCTGAAACAATACTTTTTGAGAAACTAAAAGAACACGAACTTTACCGCAAAGAAAACAATGCAAAAGCAACAAAGGCTAATAAACAAAAGAAATTTATAAATTTATAATAAGTAATAGAATTAAAAAAGAAAGTAATAAAAATCGAAGAAAAACAATAGCACATTTTTTTTAGAAATGTGTTTACAACTCCCAACTTTGGATACAAACTTAATGCAATGACGTGTTGTTGTATAATTACTATTCCAATTTTCCATTTATTTCATTGATTTAACAACAAATGCTTTTCTTAACAGACGTTTTTGAACTTTGAACTTTTTAAGAATATCTTTTTTTACAGATATGTATAAAGATGGTTTTTGATATTAAAATCTTAAATTTTCATTGTAATTATCAATAACGTTATTGACGTAATTTATCGTTGTTGCTTATTTATAAATCAATAGCAGTGTCATGTGCTACTTTTGAATTGTATTATATTATAAAAATTCAAAAGTAGCACATGACAGTAGTAATATAATTATGGTATAAGTTATATGGTCGGGAAGCTAAAACAATATTATAACAAATCACACTATTTTCTCAAATTTTAAACAAAGTCAAGTGAAGTTTTACTATCCTTGTCTTTAATTGTCTTAACTTGATTTGCTTGCTTTTTCTTATATTTGAAATCAAAAGTTTTAATCAAGTTGAACTTAAAATAATTTTTAATACTCATTAAAAACCCGAATCCTACTTTTGAAAGGCTTCAGTTATAAAAATAAAATTAGAATCAAGTTTTATTTATATGAAAAATATATTTTCACACTCATTAAACCCGAATCTTAATTTGACAGGCGTCAGGTGTAATAATGAATTTGAATCGAGTTTCATTTATCTGCATATTCCTAAACCACATACTATAAAACGCACAAATTTATAAAAGGCGTCATGTATTATAGGAAAATGACATCCTGTGATTTGGTTCGGCACAGAATAAGGTCATTTTCTGTAAACCCCCGATATTGAATAGCGACCGGTTTTTTATAACAAATAGTAGCATGCAACTTAGATCAGCAGGGAATCGTTAACTATAAAACTCCCGACTTTGAAAAAGCATCGTTTTAAATGAAATTAATTGACGTGTTTTAACATTAGAAAGATACTAAATATTATACTATCTACATGTATTTAGAATGGGCATGAATTTTAATGACAAAATGTATACTCCACATTCTGAGAAAAGGCCATGAACTCTTACCAAATCTATTTAAATAAGAAGTTTGGTTTAATGATTGTACTGATTTTATTATTCCAGACAGGCAATTTGCATTCAGAAAAATCTTGACACAAAACAAGTACATATTTAAAATTATATATCATGAAAAAATCGATATATATTTTTCTATTTCTTAAATACATTGTTTATTGTTATTGTTAATTTTAACCCTTGTCTTTTTTATATCATGCTTTTCTCAATGCATGTTTATCTAATGTTATAGTACAATGCCTATTGTAATTCTTGATTTTTCATCTACTGTCTGATTCACGTCTGCCGTAGCACTAGGTTTTAGAAGAGATATCTAAAAATTTTGTACCGTTATGACGTATGCATTTTGTCGTAATTAACTGACACCAAACTAAATGCCATTTTATCTGGAGTGTAAAATGCAGAACTTTTTAAAATCCTTACGGGGATTTATTATGGTAAAACAAAGAAACGCTCATTCACGTCTGCCGTAGCACTAGGTTTTAGAAGAGATATCTAAAAATTTTGTACCGTTATGACGTATGCATTTTGTCGTAATGAACTGACACCAAACTAAATGCCATTTTATCTGGAGTTTAAAATGCAGAACTTTTAAAAATCCTTACGGGGATTTATTATGGTAAAACACAGAAACGCTCATTCCGGAAGTACATCACTGAAAAATCATGACATACGTGAAACAGACAGTAGTCTTTCTTAAATTATGAAAACTCTCAATTGGGTGTTTTTTGATATTCTATAGTTCAATGCCTTTTATAATTGTTGATTTTTCACCTAGTCTTTCTTATATCATGGTTTTCTCAATGCTTTTTTTCCTTATTCTATATAGTGCAATGTCTATTTTAATTGTTTTAACAAACCTATTTATCTTTATATATTTACTATAGGTTAAAGATATCGGTTATGTGGTCTGTACCCATCTTACCGTTGATTTGAGTAAAATTTATTATGAAGGTATAGTAATTTTAATGTTAAGAGACCGGAAGAGGAAGTAAAAAATATTGATTGGGCGTAGATTTATTAGACGTCTAGAGGCTTATTTTAAAGGACACAAATATGCATTAATATGTCAAGGTCACGGCCTAGTCTTGCATAAAATCAATAAAATCAAAGAAAAATAGGTTTATGAATTATATTATTAGCTCTCAATAAAAAAGTTATAGTCAATTATTATTTATTTATTTATTTATTTATTTTATGTAATTACTTTTTTTTACTATTTTTTGCTGGCGATGTTATGTTGGTCCTAATTTCAATATCCCCTATTTATCCATATTTATGCATTGGTTTTTAATTGTTTTTATGTCTTGTTTGGCTTTACTTTCAATCTGTTATATTCTTGTTTGCATTCATTATTAAAATTCACGTTTAATTTTAGTTGCAATTTAATTTATTTACATAATTTAAACAGAAAAACTCCCGTTTTCTAATTGGGCACAACAGCATTTTGCCGAAGTGAAAGATCTTGTAAGGAGTACACAGAACAAAAGAAGAGTTGTTATAATGGGAACATTAAATACAGGACCTGATACAAAAATCGGTGATGTACAGAAAGAATTTCCGGGTAATATATTCAAGTAATATAAATGTATTATTATCCATAAAATTATGAAACATATTGCCAGAATTCCAAAGATATTCGTTTATTATTTATTTATTTATTTATTTTGTTTGTTTTTGTGTGTTTTTTTTATAATATTCCATATTTCCATATGTCTTGATTGGTGACACATGTAGCAAAGTCTCTTTTATCTATTGCATATATATATGCATTGTTTATTTTATTTCAGTTTGTCTATTTAAACGTCCCTTTTTCTTTCTGTACATTTTGTTTCTATATCATTTGGAAGATTGCAAAAAAAATTTTTTGTTAGAAATATGTCAATTTTGGAATAGTACATTTTAATTATCATGCTGTTCTATACAATTACCAAAACAACCTTGACTAAATTACTCTAGCGTTTGGATTTACTTTATTTTTTGTTTGGTGAAAAAGTCTCTTCGCTGTTCAAAATATCAATACAAAACAAAGATCGCAAATGTCATTTTTTTTCAAAATAACTTACTTAACATACGACATATGCGTGTAATTAAATGTCTACCTTAACGGCCGTTATGGTATAATAAGAAAAAAAAATTCGCGGTCTATATTAACTATGTAAGAAAATATTTTAAATCATTCTTTAATTGTGTGCTCAGTGATATTTCTTTGTGTCAGCTGGATTTGTTTTTAAGCTAAACACAAAGCCAAGTGATGTAAAGAAAATTTATGTGAGCTATGATTAAAATTTGACAATTCTCCAAAAGACTGATGAAACAAGTAGATAATTGTGGTTGTTCTCTATGAGGTAAAACTATTAAAGGGAACGAAAGACAAGAAGTAAACATATCAGTATAGAAAAATATATATATATATTGCTGACAAAGGTCTCACAATTGTACTTATTTGGCAGAATCAAACAACCAGGATTTTATGTTGCTGATTTGGGTCTACAAATTGTATAAAATTGTAACAAATGTTAGATTTATAACTTAATTTTCTATGTTTCAAATTTTCACAATTTCTATTTATAGTTTTTTGACTATTTATAGTAACCGCGACAATTTAGGATTTCAGACGGTCGGATAATTGCTTGACTCTTTATCACCCAAAGGACCTCTCATACTAGTAAAAGACAAGACTTTAGTTAACGGACGAACTGACGCACAGACGCACGTACGCGCACTTAAGCATATCATAAAATCATTTTGGCTTTGTCAGGTGAACTTAAAATGTTATAAAGGGGCAATGATATTGCAGACGATCATGTCGGCTAAATTGTTAATCTTAACTATCAGTGACCTTCATGCTTTATAACTTCATTTGAATGGTTTTAGAGGAGAAGACAGAGAAACAAACGCAAATACGCACGTACGCACAACTTAGCGTGCTTTAAACTCACATTGGCTTTGTAAAGTTAATCTAAAATCTAAAGAATTACGTTGATGTTTTAAACCATACAAACAATTTATATTTCAGTGTCTTACAAGAAATTGATGTCAAATGGATTTAAATCTAAATATGTTGACCAAGTTGGTAAATGCACACGATGCACTAGTAACGAATTAATCCTGAATTACTTTCCCTATAGTACAGTAACTGATCACATACTTACAAAAGGATGCAGAGCAAAGAAAGCTAAGGTAATGTTGTAAAATCACAAATATTCATAGGGGATTCAATTTTACTTTTTCATGGGTAAGTGAAAACCGCGAAATTAAATGTGGCAATAGCTTTTGTAAACCATGAACATAAGCAATTTTTGACGTGATTATCAAAGAAATCATAAAACCAAAAAATAGTTTTTAATATTTTTTCCTTTAAGTGTCACATCTTTATTATTTTAAAATAAGAAATTGTGAACTAGTAAGTGACTGTATATCTTGTAATTGTAATATATTCAACAGTATTTGCATACTATCAAAATGAAGCAGGTCACACACACACACACACCCGAAAAGGAAGTAAAACCAGTTTTTATACTAATACCTTGTTTAACAAAGACAACGGCAAGAACGCATTATCTAAAATGCAAAATGGAAGGCTTTATGAAGTGTAGCAGCTACCTGATGAGATTTTTTTGATTTAATGAAAATGATTTAATTTGACTTTTTTATTTAGTTAAACCCTCGCTTTATCCATTTAATGTTTGTCAAACAGAATTGCAAATTTATTAACATAATATTTATAATTTTCCTTTTTAGAGGCGATTTGATGACATCATTGAAGGGAAGAACTATCCACTTTCGTACCTTTATGGAGTTGAAGTCACTATTTGAATTACGTTTAACATACAAGTCGAGGCCTATCCTCCATCAAAATATAGAAGTCAGATACATAAGAGGAAATATCTATGTGTATCTATTGAATGAATAAATAAATAGGTCTTCTTGAGTTTTCTGCTTATTTAGAATTTATTATAAAGTAAATTCTTCATTTTTTGCTGTTTTTACATCAATTATTTTAATCCAGTAAACAGGAGGGTTGTGTCATTTTATTAACATTTAAAATCCCATAGTGGTTTTGGTTGTTAATTATAGTTTAAACAAACAATAAGTTCTGATAAAAACTAAATAAATCGGCATGTCAGGTTCAATTGCAGATGTTAAACAAAACGTTAATTATAAATACCCGTTCTAAACCTAACGACAGCACTCGCAAATCTTTGCATATTAGACAGTATTGATTTTCATTAAAAGAGAAAAAAATTGTAAAAAAAATGGTAGTTACGATTTTTTTAATCAAAAGACAAGTAACTCGCAAATCTTTGCATATTAGACATTATTGATTTTCATTAAAAGAGAAAAAATGGTAAAAAAATGGTAGGTACGATTATTTTAATCAAAAGACAAGTAACTCGCAAATCTTTGCATTTTAGACATTATTGATTTTCATTAAAAGAGAAAAAAATGTTAAAAAAATGGTAGGTACGATTATTTTAATCAAAAGACAGGTAACTCGCAAATCTTTGCATATTAGACATTATTGATTTTCATTAAAAGAGAAAAAATGGTAAAATAATGGTAGGTACGATTATTTTAATCAAAAGACAAGTAACTCGCAAATCTTTGCATATTAGACATTATTGATTTTCATTAAAAGAGAAAAAAATGGTAAAAAAAATGGTAGTTACGATTATTTTAATCAAAAGACAAGTAAACTTTTTTTCCAAAAATAAATAATTTAAGAAAAGTTAAATACATCCATCAAGGGAAAATCATATTTAAGAATAAAGGTAACGTGGAACTGCGGGAAGTCTTAAAGAATTTATCACTACTTGTAGTGCCAGATAGGGAAATCTCAACCAGAGTTCTAATATATCTGGTCCAGAACGAGGCTTGCCGAGTTCCGGACCAGGTATATAAGAGCAAGGATTGAGATTACCATTCTGACACCATAAGTAGTGATTGATGCTGTTTCTTGCAACATAAAATATATAAGTTCTATTAAAAATCAAAATTCAACATATGATGCAAGTGGTGTGAATACAAATGACAGGAACAAGCGTGACGTCATTATTCATATTAACACTACGTCATATAAAAAATAATGTAAAATAAAATAAACTTATTATTGATTGAGAAAAAAAAGTTTTAAATATTACAGTTTAATTTTAAACAGTAGTATTACCTGTTCCGTTTATTTTTTTGTGCGAAGGTATGCCAGATTCTTGGATTTAAAGCGGTTCTCAAAGTATCGATACACCTCTGATTTCAATGATAAATATTCGCGGGAAAAAGAGCGTGTAAGCTATCTTGTACAGGAGGGTGCAAGATTAAAATATCTTGCACCGCTCTTTATATGGAAATTTCTATCTAGAGTCCAAGAAAAATATATCCAGTATTAGTCTGGATACAGTGACTTTATACTTATCAACAATATTGTGATGACGGTCATAAAACTTTTTAAGGGCATAGATTCGCCCATGCTTGTCATGTCCCTGAGTCTAAAAATTTACTTGTAAACAGCTTGTTTTATTGAAGAAAGTCCCTATAGTGGAAACAAGCTCTACCATACTGTATTATGTGAAACATATATACCAATGCGGAAACGGAAAGCTGACAATAGAAAAAACAAAGTACACCATTTGACATATAGCTTCAGATGTAGCCTTTCCTGGGTGAGATAATTGAGGTATGACTTTAAATATGAAGCAGAAGATGGAGAATCAGACGTATTTTTTCAAGCTTATAAGAATAGATGGTATTCACATATTCTCCAAATTTTGGTAAAAAAAAAAAAGAACCTGATGTATATATCCGGGCCGTTTTCTCTCTGATTTAACATGGTTTTGCAAAAAATTATATTGAAAAGAATAAATAATATATAACTAAAATACCTGTCAAATACCTGCGTCCTCAATGACACTAGGGGCCAAAAAGTTTAAAAAATAAAAAACATTAGCCGAACAGTTGAAATTTAATGAATCTAAAGTTCCAAATTTTTATGAAACCAAATCCAGCTAAAGAAAGCTTTGCATGAGGGAACAGCCCTTAGTTTTTAAAAAAAAATTAAAAAATTAAGACGGCTGAAAATTTTGGTGCACAGTTTGTAACCTTTGGTATACCGATTGTTGAAACATTACATTGCCAAACACAACAACAATGTTGTCTATCAAAAAATATTGGTATCTTCAGCATATTTTTATTCGTAGTCTGTAAGGTGTTTTAAAACAAAACCAGTATATATATATATATATATATATATATATATATATATATATATATATATATATATATATATATATATATCTTGATTTTCCGTTTTTGTATAAGAATGACAAGTGATTGATTTGAGAACTGACTAATACTGATGTAAGATACATGTATTTGTAAAAATAGACCAACTTTTAACTATTTCAAAGTCTTGTTGAAAATTTGTTTATTCTTAAAATTACAAAAATTTATTTTTTATACATTTATATTTAAACATTATATAACAAAATAAAAAACTGTATAAGTATTTATCTTGGCTGTGTTTTAATATTGGTGCTTTTGGCATTAAATTGATTTCCGCCAATACAAATACACTTCAACATTAATTTTGGCTAACCTATACAACGGGAAACAATGGCAACACCAATATTTATACAACTAAATGTTTGAAACCCTTCGGGAGCGCCAAATATAATACACGCTAATATAAATACTATACAGTGATATCAATACATATTTAATAAAGTTGCGCTTATATGTTGTGTACCTGGTTTAAAAAGAATTTTTCGTAAAGCAAAAATATTTCTTAATGGAACGACTTGATTAGTTAAAATCTCTTATATTAGAAAATTAATTAACATGTGTAAACTTTATATACCTGTATAATCCGATAAGAATCTATATTTCATTTATGAAATAAGTATTGATGCTATTTGTGAAACTGATATATATTATTGGTGATACAAGGTAATGATGTTAGGTATGAAATGGATAATGATAGTAGGTATAAAATAGTAATGATGGTAATGATGCTAAGATAACATTTTTTTAATTTTAATTAAATGTTTATATACAATAAACATAGATTGTTTCAAAAATACCTTTTCTGATTAAAACACTGGCTTGATTGACATGTTTGTCCTTGGCATGATTCTAAAAAAAACTACAATGACGTCACTTCCGTTACAGTTGATAATTCTCCGTAAGATTTTGTTCCAACAACTTTGCAGTTTGATTTATTAACTATATTATTATCATAATATGAATGATTTGTATTTTTGGAATCTTTTTCCTTCTTTTTACAGCAAGTTAGTACTGGCTGCATTTTAAATGTTGGTAGAAACGGAATATAACGAAAACATTTATACTTAAATAAAAATGGCGTTATATACGGAAGATCATACACTTTTGAAGAAATGAGGTCTGTTTTATCTCCAATTACCATTTGATTTCTCCATTTTAAAATCCCTCGTTCCTCGTCCGTACCTTTAATTAGAATAAAAATACTAGTAGACAAGAGTTTTTGCCAGTACAACTAGAATAATTTTTAATTAGTCATACATAAAAACCTTCGGTAATCGAGCGGACAAACTGTCTCGTACTAGGATCTGTCAAAGTAAGATTCGATCCTATTCAGTTTGAGGCGGTGTTATCCCTAAGCTCGGCTTACCTTGGTCCCCAAAAAATTTTAATAGACTTATCACGTATAGTTATTGATTTCTTGGGGATAAATAGTGCTTTAAAAAACTCTGTTTCCATTCAACGTAATATGTAATATATATGCAAATAATTGATTGGAGACTACATCAATAAATCCAAGATACTTTTACAACATATTTATTTAAAGTGAACATTCATAATTGTAACTTACTCTTCTCCGAAAATTTTTTTTTTATAAAATTAAAATATCAACAACGGTTTGCTTGACCTTCTACGAATTAACGATGATTTACGTAACCAGATAACATAAAAAAGGGTAACTCAATGGGCGTCACAACAACCATATTAATAGACAGATGTACTCAATGAATGTTATAAAATCCAGTTTATGCACCATTCAATATAAATGTTGAGTGCTTATAAAATTACTCATTTATTACACTTTCTTGTTAAAATTACTTTTAATAACCAACATAATTTATGACATAATTTAAAAAAGAAAATAAGTATTTGAACTTCTGATTGAATTTAGTTCAAAATATATAACCGAAACACAAACATATTAGTCCATGTCCAAATCATCCTGCACTAAAAAATAGAAAGAAAAGAAAACATTTAAAAAAAACTTTGAAAATTTAAATCAAGAAGGTAAAGCTGGGTGCTCTGGAAGGGTAAGCATTTCCTGTCTATCTTGGGACACCCGTCACGTGTAAAGTGAACCAACTAATACAAAAGTACTCGTTTATCAATTTTTAATGCACATACTTAATAAATAATATAATAAATAAACGTAGTGAATTAGTTGGGGTTAATACACATTTTATTAATGTTTTTGTATCCTTTTGTATTACAAGTCTCTTTTTATTTTGCAAATAGGCTCAAATTCAAAAGGTTTTTATATAAAGATGTACATACCAGGAACAGTATTATCAAGTATAAAGCCAAGCACTCCACCAACAAACATAGCTGTACTTAATAAAACACTAATCACTTGGTCTAATTCTATGACACCTATAATAATAATAATAATAATAATTAAAGATACATAATCATAATATATATATATATATATATATATATATATATATATATATATATATATATATATATATATATATAACACAGATACCAGTTAATTTTTGATGTGCCAGATGTGCACATTTCGGAAATTCATTCTTCCTTAGTGACTCTAAGACCGAAAAGTGTGATAGATAGAAAACGTGAGCCAAACAGTTGAAAATGATGAATCTAAATTTCCAAAATTATATAAATCCAAATCCAGCTAAGGAATGCTTTGCATGAGGGAACAAACCTTAGTTTTATATTAATTTCAAATTTTAAACGGCTGAAAATTTTGCTAAATGGTAAAAAATAATAAAAATAACGACAATAGATTCTGCCAAACAAACAAGGGTCATATGGGACAAACTAAATCCAAGGATTCGAATCGGCCATGCTCAGATAAAACATCAGTCTGGCTTGGATATGCACGACAAAGTGGTCGCATAGGTCTTATACACACGTTAGGTCGTCAATGCGATTAGCTACCTTACGCAAGGTGTTTTTATTGCTATTGTTGATAATTTTTTTTTTAATTTTATTGACTAAATATATCGAAATTCTAATATTACTTAGATGGAAAACTAAATTTTTGGTGTAGAAGCATGCTTCTTTGCTGTGTTTGTTGACGTTGTTTCGTTTTCAATAAACAATCTTTGTTCGAAAAAACATCTTTAGTGGGTCAAGCTAACTGATTTTCGCGGTAATTTTATGTAAGTTAAGGTTAAATCATGGCATGTTGTTCCACGAGAGGCTTAGTAAATATAAAATGTGCCGTTTAATATTATGCATAAAGAAACTTAATTCAGCTTTAACATCTCAAGCCAAGCTGAAAATTATATTGTATAATGAAAATTCAACACAGCATTTTAACCCAATTTACAATTACCCCCGATTTTAAAGAATGACGTCAAAAGATGAAAATGAACTAAGTAATGTAGACAGCGTTCGTCGAGATGACTCTTAAATTGTAAATATTTTATACAATGTACGATATATTTCAAACCCTATTTAATGACAGGTAGTGAAGTTTCTTTTAAATCGTATGTAAAAGTATTTATTTTGATATGCTTGAAGTATTTTAACCCCTATAATGCTGATAACAACTTATTGTATTACAACTAATGATGTAAAGAACGAGTCCTGTAAGGATCTGTTTTAAAGAACTCGGTTAAATTTGACGTTACCTGTATCTATGGCGTTTTTATGCTGGCTCATATACCTCGGTACCATTAATCCTATAATCAGTGATGATCCTATTATACACAAATTTCTTCCGGAGGACAAATCTACAAACTGCAATGTAGATATACCTACAGCGGTTACCATACCAAAACTTATAACTACCACGCCACCTAGGATGGGGTCTGGTAACATCGTAAGTGCTGCTCCAAACTTTCCAAATATCCCACATATAAAGAATATTATACCTGCACATACAAACACTCTTCGACTTGCAACCTAAAAGGCAACGTAAACTTACATAAAAACATTATTTATAACAATTATACTGATTTACCTGAGGTCAAATTAAACAGCTAGGTTATAATTAGGTATTGCTTTATCCTTTCATAAAAAATTTTGAAAATCTCAATAACCGTTTTTATAATTAATTCCGAGGTTCTTAATTTTTTCACTAATTTGTTTTTTGAATTTTCAACTAATCTAGTTTCTTCGGTTATCAAGTCAAATCTGAATTTCATTTCACTCCTATTTTGCTTTTATTAATTAATTAATTAATTAATTAATTAATTAATTAATCTTTTTATTTATTGTTAATAATTAATTATCATGCGCTACTTTTGGATTGTATTATTTCATAAAAATTCAAAGTAGCACATGACAATAAGATTAAGGTTCAAGGTCATTTATTAGGCTGTAGAATGAGGTAATATTAGAAACAAATAGAAACCATCACAAGCCACGTTAATTCAGGATTCATACAACCCGGTTACACCAAAGGTTCGCCCGTTTTGAGCTGTAATTTTGGACTAAAACGTAAGATATATGGCGATTATTTACACACTGTAGCTGTGAGTCATGTGTAAGAGACTCAGCTTTCGCCAACAAACAACAAATTAATTTTAAGACCAATTAATTGAAAACTAAAATCCATCATTTACTTTTGTAAATCCTATAGCTCCGACATTTTGACTGTATGACGTTGTTGCCCCTCCAGAGCCTACAAATCCAGAAATAATGCTTCCGAATCCTTCCATTGCTATGCCACGGTTTATCGCATGCGCCGGTGGTGACGGAACTCCAGAAATTCTAGCGCATGCGTAGTAATCACCAACCGATTCTATAATGGATGCAATTGTCGCTGCAAACATTGCCATGACCCCTGCAATGCTAATTGTTGGAATTCCCCATTGACCTAAAGATACATTCAGAGTCTTATATGTACAATGTAAAATCTCGTTTTGAATAAAAATCTATGTTTACAGGCAGCAACAAACCATACAAAAACAAGTAAAAAATTACTAAATAATTTAAAAAGAGTGAAATTGAGTTTTTAATTCTGAATCTCAAGTGAATATTCTTGCACCAAGTTTAATCTTTAACTTATAAATTGTTACTCAATTTTGGTACGATTGGAGAAAAAGTAATTTGTACGGTTGCTTAATTTGAAAATACATAGATAATTAAAAACAAATGTTTTAACATACGTTTTTGTTCATTTTTACCTACTTTATATGAAATCACACACACACACACACACACACACACACACACACACACTCTGAATCATTCCTAATGAGTGAGAAGGTTTTAGAATGCTCGTATAAAACACAAATGTACCAGTCCATGTCCAAATCACATAAAAATAAAAACTTTAAAAATTGGCAATTCTGTTATGCACGTGAATTTCATCAAGAAAGTTAGGTCAGGTGCTCCGTAAGGGTAAGCAAACTTAACTTTTCCATACCAAAATACCCCCCCCCCCCAAAAAAAAGAGACAAATTGTGTTACTAAAAAGGAAACTTGGTAACAGCCAACGCACAATCTTTGCCAGAAACATACAAACAATATATTTGAACTATTTGTACAATCAAGAAGAAAATAATGTAAATATCACGATTACTTGTAGACTTGGATACTTACACTAAAATTTTGTAAATAGCAAATATAGAAAACTAATATACGTTCTTACCTGGATAAGGGAAAAAGAACCATTTTGAGATCTGTAGTACATCGGTTCTAGCATCTGTTCTCGCTTTGAATTCCGGAAGTGATTCATCACGTGATAATATGTCTGTCGCTGTCAGGATACCACAGACACCCCATGATATAACAACAGCTAGAATAACCTTAAAAATTAAGTGTTAGAATAAAAAGGACAAAATGTATTTTTTAATGATAACAGATGCATTGAGTCGTTAGGTAACAACTTCACTCCAATAAATCTGCAAAACGAGGTGGTAATCCGTCTTAAATGACGATTTTCAATGTCAATGAACCAGCATTTATTGTTTAATTAATAATAATGTGATCTCATTAATCCTCGATTTTGAATGTGACGTCACAATATCCTTTGTATATGAATTACGAAAAAACCTGACACCCTAGAGTTATTTAATCAATGTACAAGTATTATTGTTTTTATCCACATTATTTATATCTTATTCATGTATGGATCTTGTATCACAGCCGAGTCATTTGAAATTGATTAAGGCAACTTCATTTTTTCAGTTGTAGTAAATTCAAACATATAAACGCGACTCTCTTGCATTAAGCGTCTCCAAAAACATATAAATGAACTTGTAAATGCTATTTTTTCTACTTTTGAGATAGGTACATGTATTTTATTCTTATAGTGTAAGACTTACCGGAAGTAATTTAAATATGGGGTAACTTTTAATGGAACAGCCATCAGATATGGAACACGCTGGTAGAGGCGTGCGTATGTTCCGTAAATACAGTGAAAACATAAACACCAAGATAATGGTCCTATAATAATAAAAATAATAATAATAATAATAATAATTTAAAAAAAAAAAAGTTTATTTCCACAAGGAACAAAATAACCATTTTTCAACATTCTATATATCATAAGTTACAATTCTGAAACAATTAACCAAACAATTTACAATATGCAAATTAGTTCTACTGTCGTATTATTTTTGTATGTATTATGTTAAAAAACGATATATTTAAAAATTATAATATTTCTAGCCATATGTGTAGCTAGCTAAACAGGAGGTGCTGAGCCTTCAAAGTCACCCGGTCTCACTTTCTTGTTGGAAGTTCACGTATATATCTATATTGCCCAGTTTTTATGTATTGGCCTGACATATCATCCGGTAAATTTTGACTAATCAGATACAGTCTGCACAATGGCCGCAAGGTCCCATGTAGACTCTAAACTCGCCTAATTTGTGTGTGATCAATCAGATAGCAATATACAACATGTAATTAATAATGCGTGGCATTCGTTACACATCGAACCTAATTTATAAAAATAAAAATAGAAAATAAAAATAATAGAATGTAATTAAGTTGTAGCCATATTGTATAATTTGTATTTATTTTTGTACTTGCTATAAGTTTTGTAAATTTGATGCAATAAAGTTTTGTTGTATTGTAATCAAGTTTTTCGAGCACTTTCTGCAAGCGTTTTGCCCCAGTTAGTTTGCCTTATCATCCGGAAATATATGCCTGTCAACATCCGGCAATATAAGAATAGGTTTTCTATTTAAACCTAATTGAAAACAAAATATGCAATAAAAATAAAAACAATATCGATTGTAACATTTGCAATAAACAGAGCCAGAAATAGTTTATTACTAATGAAACAAAAAATGTTCAAGTCCCCTTGATAATCTGATACAAAAACCATATTTTATATTCAGGCAAAACATTTCAGAATTCGCACTGTTAGGGAAATATGAAAGATATTGTAGACAACTGTTTGTATTGGGTCAAGTAAAGTAATTCAGTTGTTATAAAAAGTATTGTTCCTTGCTTTTCCAATAGTCTTGTTTTAATTAAAAAAATAAATTCTATTTAAATATTCCTTGTGTATATCGGCCATAACTTGACATTAAAAAAAAAAAAAAAAAAAAAAACGTCTGATAAAGTTGGAAACAACGTTACTTCATAAATATTTAAAGTTCAAAAACATATTTAAAAGAACAACGAAAACCATATTATAATTTTTAATTCTAAATTCATTATCAGATAAAATAAAGTCTTCATTTATCCTTGATGATGCATACATTTGTTTTTACTTTTTAGTTGATATTCTGGATGTAGTTTGGAAGAAACAAAAAGCAGAAAATCATACCGCTACATTTTTTAATATGGAAAAGCAACTTTCAGAGAGAGAGAGAGAGAGAGAGAGAGAGAGAGAGAGAGAGAGAGACTTACAAAAACGAGATTCCCCAGTGTTTTTCACAAAAGGACAATGCTACATCAATGAGGGAGAGACCAACTAGAGTAATTGTTGGAACGACGGTAAGGGGGCCAACAAATTGTAGTATCAGCCCTAAGAGTCCAGTGCAGCCTATTATAACCTGTGTTATTGATGCTATGATGATACCTCCCTGGATCTGAAATTATCAAAAATATTAAATCAGCTTAGTCGAAAGTGTTAACACATATAACAAAAATACCTGTTAAATTTCTTTGTGCCATATGTGCACATTTCAGAAAATCATTCCTCATCGGTGACAATATGGCCGAAAAGTTTGATAAAAAGCATGAGCCAAACAGCTGAAAATTAATTAACATATACAAATATCTCATCATGATAATAAAACGTTTTTTTTCTGATTCATTAATGTATGAATAAATAAAAATCCCAGGAGAATTGCCGTGTATGATGAAAAAAAGATAACTATTGTCTTTCCTGAGTTTGAATAAATATATCAAAATCTCGGAAAGTAATCACATATAGATTAATAGCATACTAATGTCTCTTTACAAATCTCTGTGCTTTTAAAGCTTGTGCTATTGATCTTGCGTTTAGAGATCAACAGGCATTGGCTCCGTCGTCATGTATTTATAGGTAGATCACATATATCTAAATCCTGATCATGTACATGTACATAAGGTAGATCCCACACCTGTGATATTAACATGTGTCTATGGATAGATTATGTAATATTATATTTATTGACTCCTGATCATATATTAGTTAAGGTAGATCATGCATCTTTAATCCTTATTATGTGTCTATGGATAGATCTCACACATCTTTCATCTTATCATATGTTTATGGATAGATCACATATATTATGTTATATTATATTCATTAACTCCTGGTCATGTTTTAGTTAAGACAGATCACACACTTTTGATCTTTATCACGTGTTTATGGATAGATCACATATATTTAACTCCTGATCATGTATTACTTAAAATAGATCACAAACCTTTCATCTGCATCATTTGTCTTTGGAAAAATCACATATATTAATTGACTCCTGATCATATATTAGTTAAGGTAGATCATGCATCTTTGATCTTTATTATGCGTCTATGGATAGATCACTTATCATATGTTTATGGATAGATTGCATATAACTTCTGATCAAGCATTTGTTAAGATAGATCACGCACCTTTGATATCAATCATGTGTGTACAGATAGAACACATACCTCTCTCATTCTGCTCTGCCATATCTCTGTTCTATTGTTCGTCCATGCCTCATCAGTTGTCACATTGTCTGTAAAAGAACAAACGAATTTAAATGCAACAAAAATATCTAAAAACCACTTATATATATTATACAATTTACGATACTTTACTGTTAATAAAAGGTTCGTATTGACGGACCAGATGAACATCTCCAATAAAACTGCTGACAAAAATCGTTTTAAATTTCATATAAATGACAAATATCATGCCAATCATATTTCACAGATTAAAAAAAATCCGGTTTTTGATTGGTTGAAATTTTATTTTCACCAAGATAAGTAAAAAAGTTAGATAATAATGTACGGTCGGTTTCGTTAGATAAAATGTCAATAACGTTGCCGATCAATCGTCATTTCACCAGAAAACATGTTTAAGACCTCCTGTTTTGTATTTTTTTAAAAATCATTTTTTACAATAAAAAGTGACAGAGGCCAATCCTACCTTTTTTCTTTTAATAATTTATTATATTGTGGGATAAAAACGGCTTTTGGGTATTTGTTTTGGTATATTTGTCAGGAATAAACAATGATTACCTGCTTTTGAAATAAAGTCTGGACACTGCCATCTTTCAAGTGCCATCAGAGCAGTTATAGCGGGAAGGAATTTATGACATCCACCTTGTAAAATCGGTAACCTGTGTAAATTAAATAATAAATTCTTTATTTTTAACAATGAATGTTCGAACCCCGGCCGGATCTGACCACGGCTTGAAAGTTGGTAGTGACTGTTCTTTCGCTTAGCACTCTTCACTTAGAAATGAATTTTACAAGGTCCTTCGGAGGAGATCTTGAAAACCAATGCATCATGTTATAGCAGGCATGGCACGCTCCCTGCACATTGCACACAAGCGTACTGCAAAGGTCAAATTTTTGCCACTTCACCTATAGCTGGTGATGTTCTATATAAGGGAATTATTCTTGACTGAGATGTAAAACCACTTTAAATTAAAAAATCAATTAATCAATCAAATAATCAGCGTTGTCAGTTTTAGTTTACCTTTAAATGGTTCACTGTAACCGTTTCTTCAATTAATTGTGTCTTTGTCTTTGTTATATGAATATTGCCAAGTATTGCATTATTATACCAGTATGATATTTGAAAAAAAAAACTTAATTTGATACCCCCAAAAAACTCACCTTACACCAAAGACGTCTTGTAGAATGGTACAAACACCACACATGAACAAAAACGTCGACATAATCTCCGACTTCACAAGGTCAAGATCACCAGCACATATCTTTTCACTCACTATCAAAGGTATTGTAATGGTTGAACTAATGGCTAGAAGTACTTGCTGTAAGAAAATAAAATGTAATTCATTCGGATTAAAATATAAATTAACAACGGTGTGTCAGTCACATCATCCACATAACGTCTGTGTGAATATTATTATTATTGTTGTTGTTGTTGTTGTTGTTGTTGTTATTATTATTATTATTATTATTTCGTTTCGTAATGCCTAGTGCTTGGCGAAAGAAAAGTCACTACACACTTTCAAGTCTTTGGTCAGACCCAGTCGGGGTTTGAACCAACGACTTCCCACTTACGGAGCGAACGCTCTTACAGCTAAGCTAGCGCAGTGGTTATTGAGAGAGAGGGGGGTATCGCTTTTCCACTAAACCCTTTGCATCTTGTATTGTTACACTATTAGTTCTAGAGAATTTAATTTGGAGTTCTGTCCCTTTTTTACTCTTTAACCTTTTCACTTTGTCGAAGATAGCAAAAATGATATATTAGTTGTATTGTAAATTTATTTGTGAACAAATATGCAGAAAACGTTTGAACTTTGACGCCAATCTGAATAACTGGAGACTCCGGTATAAAACATCATTCACATTAAGTGTTCTTTAAACAAACGAATTTAAACATTTTTATCATAAAGACATAAATCTTCTGTAATAAAAGACCTACCAATATCTCAATATCACGTATAAGGATATAGTACCTTGGTCGATACATGTGTTCTTGTATATGTGTTGACAAGATTTAAATCACAAAACTTCAGTTATTTTAAATGTATATTTTGAAAAGACTTGAAACGTAAAACCTAGGTCAATATTTTGTATATGTGTGGTGAAGAATAGAGACACAGACCTAGGTCAATATTTTGTATATGTGTGGTCAAGAATAGAGACACAGACCTAGGTCAATATTTTGTATATGTGTGGTCAAGAATTGAGACACAGACCTAGGTTAATATTTTGTATATGTGTGGTCAAGAATTGAGACACAGACCTAGGTCAATATTTTGTATATGTGTGGTCAAGACGAGACACAGACCTAGGTCAATATTTTGTATATGTGTGGTCAAGACGAGAAACAGACCTAGGTCAATATTTTGTATATGTGTGGTCAAGACTTGATCATGAGACACAGACCTAGGTCAAATTTTGTATATGTGTGGTCAAGACTTGATCACGAGACACAGACCTAGGTCAATATTTTGTATATGTGTGGTCAAGACGAGACACAGACCTAGGTCAATATTTTGTATATGTGTGGTCAAGACTTGATCATGAGACACAGACCTAGGTCAATATTTTGTATATGTGTGGTCAAGACGAGACACAGACCTAGGTCAATATTTTGTATATGTGTGGTCAAGACTTGAGACACAGACCTAGGTCAAAATTTTGTATATGTGTGGTGAAGAATAGAGACACAGACCTAGGTCAATATTTTGTATATGTGTGGTCAAGAATAGAGACACAGACCTAGGTCAATATTTTGTATATGTGTGGTCAAGAATTGAGACACAGACCTAGGTCAATATTTTGTATATGTGTGGTCAAGAATTGAGACACAGACCTAGGTCAAATTTGATATATGTGGTCTAGACGACACAGACCTAGGTCAATATTTTGTATATGTGTGGTCAAGACTTGATCATGAGACACAGACCTAGGTCAAATTTTGTATATGTGTGGTCAAGACTTGATCACGGACACAGACCTAGGTCAATATTTTGTATATGTGTGGTCAAGACGAGACACAGACCTAGGTCAATATTTTGTATACGTGTGGTCAAGAATAGAGACACAGACCTAGGTCAATATTTTGTATATATGTGGTCAAGACTTGATCATGAGACACAGACCTAGGTCAATATTTTGTATATGTGTGTCAAGACTTGATCACGAGACACAGACCTAGGTCAATATTTTGTATATGTGTGGTCAAGAATAGAGACACAGACCTAGGTCAATATTTTGTATATGTGTGGTCAAGAATAGAGACACAGACCTAGGTCAATATTTTGTATATGTGTGGTCAAGACTTGATCATGAGACACAGACATAGGTCAAAATTTTGTATATGTGTGGTCAAGAATTGAGATACAGACCTAGGTTAATATTTTGTATATGTGTGGTCAAGAATTGAGACACAGACCTAGGTCAATATTTTGTATATGTGTGGTCAAGAATAAAGACACAGACCTAGGTCAATATTTTGTATATGTGTGGTCAAGAATAGAGACACAGACCTAGGTCAATATTTTGTATATGTGTGGTCAAGACTTGAGACACAGACCCAGGTCAAAATTTTGAATATGTGTGGTCAAGAATAGAGACACAGACCTAGGTCAATATTTTGTATATGTGTGGTCAAGACTTGAGACACAGACCTAGGTCAAAATTTTGTATATGTGTGGTCAAGAATTGAGACACAGACCTAGGTCAATATTTTGTATATGTGTGGTCAAGACTTGATCATGAGACACAGACCTAGGTCAAAATTTTGTATATGTGTGGTCAAGACGAGACACAGACCTAGGTCAAAACAGCTGATTGAAAGTCAAACAATGGAGCAGGCACGTTTCACTTTCTTACATAGTGAAGAATTTAAAAATATTCTTGAAAATCATGACAGTGTCAATACCAAAGAGTGTATTGAATTTGTAAAAAGTACTTTTTTCAGCCTATGGCCTCTGTCAAGTCAGACCACTTCAAGGGTCAGGTCCCGGGTCCTTATTTTGCCATTTTTACCTCGCACAAAGTAAATTAATTATAATGTACGGTCACAACTTGAGACTCTTGAGGTCAACATTTTGTTTTCATATGGACAGAAATTGAGAAAATAATATTCGATATTTTGTATATGTATGAATAGGTCTTTTTTGTCGTTAGCAAATGACATGCATGTGTATAATTTTTCTGTTTATCAAGCATGTAACTTAGCGCGCATGTATGCGTGCGTGCGTTCCGTGCATGCGTATGTGTGAAGTGTGTGTACATAATTACAAATTACATATTTATTAAGGTCGAGGATCTGTAGATGGGGATCTTCAAAAATAATAATTCTATACATGTAGCTCTTGCTGGAGCTATATTGAATCTTTGTATGATGTTTTGTAGTAATAATAATAATAATAATAATAATATTGTTATTATTATTATTGGTAGTAGTATGAATTTTTTTAAAATTCTTCTTATTATTATTATAATTTTTTTTTATGATTTTTATTATCATCAGTATCGTAACCATTATTATCATTATCATTATTACTATTATTATTATTATGAAAGTTGACAAAATATGCACGATAACAATTGAGAGAGAGAGAGAGAGAGAGAGAGAGAGAGAGAGAGAGAGAGCGAGCCAGTGTGTGTGTGTGTGTGTGTGTGTGTGTGTGTGTGTGTGCAACTTTCACACACTGAATCACTTGCCTGTAAACCAAATAGTACTGTCATATGTATAGGAGGGTTATCTTCTACGCCGTACTCTAAACCGAGGCTTGACTCTTGTCTTACATAATTACCAGTCCCTTCACCACTGTCGGGTACGTATGTTGTCCCGGTAGGGGGACCAGAGCAACACACACCTACATAAGAATTCCTCTGTATCATATCGTTGGAATTACTCTTATCAGTAACATCGGTATGTCTATACACATCTGTTTTAACATCGCTGTCTCCTTCCATAATGCTAACTTCGTCAACGTATCCCCCTGACTTTACTGGATGTTAATATTTAGGATATATATTTATATATAGGACCGTCATGTACCATTGATTTCGTAGGTAAAAACTTTTACGCGGTATGTAAATAAAGTTTGCGATCGTAATCTAAATAAAGTCTCTAAAGTCTTTATTGAAAGTATTAGAATGGAAACAGGTTGTTTATCTCCAAAAATGACAGTGCAGCCTGTAGTTCTGTGTGTATATATATATATATATATATATATATATATATATATATATATATATATATATATCTATTATATAATTCGGGTTAAAATGTCAACATTTCGATCTCTCTAGTCTGGTGTCATGGTGTACACGTAACACATATATAATAACCAATTTAAATGTTTGCACATGCTGATTTATCGTCAAATTGTATTAAACATGTGCACCATGTTTTAAAGGGTTATAAACCCTAAATGCTACGCGCTCAGTAGATTTCTATCTGTGTAGGCTTGTCCGACTTTACCTGTACCTTTCCTTTATGAAAAAAGTATCAAAGGTTGCAAGATTCGAAAGTCAATCGTTCAATGTATTATTAGAACAATTAAAATATTATAATAATGTGCATGGCACATCTTACGAAGATTCGGCGTTTCAATTTCACTACCCTTTTTTTGCATCCAGCCGCCAATGTCACTTGAAAAACAAGACATTATATATATATATATATATATATATATATATATATATATATATATATATATATATATATATATATATATATATATATATAATGTCACGGTGTATATAGTATTTGTAATAATTTAACCTAGACAATCACAAGCGATTGCAACATCATTCTTATACTTATATTTGTCATAAAATGTGTTACAAGTTCAGATTAACCTTTTTCTTGGGCATAATCACTCAGTAAAGTAAGCAAAATTTTATTTACTTGGGTGTAAAATGTCGTTCTGAATTATTCATTAGGGCTGTCTATAAATTATTGCCATTTTCCTTTCTGCTATCAAATATGGACCATATATAGATCTTGCGATGTCAAAGTTTCACAGAAAATGATTAGTGCAGGAGTAATGTAGGCAATGCCGTCGTGTCCAAATTACGATCAAGTTACACACGACCAAAGCAGTAAGCACACACACACACACACACACACACACACACACACACACAGGAGTGATGTAGGCAATGCCGTCGTGTCCAAATTACGCTCAAGTTACAAACGACCAAAGCAGTTAACAAGCACAGAGAGAGAGAAAGAGAGAGAGAGAGAGAGACTATTTCCTTGTAATTGGTTATTTAATCATTAAATTACACATACCGTAAGAATATGTTTTATAACTACAATCAAATAATTAAATAACACACACACACACACACACACACACACACACACACACACAGATATATATATATATATATATATATATGCAGTTCCAAACGATCATCACAATAATTCTATGACTTACTACAAATACTTGTATATCAATTCATGAAATCAATATACTTCTTTTTATCAACGGTTGCTTGAGATTTATATAACACCAAATGCTCCGATGATTTCTGAACAAATTTTCTCAACAACTATATGTTATGCGGGAATTTTTCCAATTATGAATGTAATTTGTTTATGTTGCTTCCTGCACCATTGTAGCTTGGGTTAGTTCTCAAAGAAGAAACTTTATAATAAAAAGCACAGTTTGAAATAATTTTTACAATAAATGCCATGGAGATGGTTTTGGAAAAGTTTTCAAATATTCATTAAAAACGTAGATTTTTTCAGTAAAATTTTCCCACATTGTTTTAACATGAGGGCATTAAAATAAATGCATTTTTTTTTTTTTTTTTTTTTTTTTTTTTTTTTTTTTTTTTTTTTTTTTTTTTTTTTTTTTTTTGTTTAGCTTCTACACGGAAAGTTTCTATTTCTAAGTTTCAAAATCATGCTGTTTGTAAAATACATTAAATGCTTATTCTTAGACACATTACAGTATCATAAGAAAGTTTGAAAGGAAGATTAAAACTCCGTTGTTGCTCAATTTTGTTCTTCTAAAGTTTAGTTTTCCAGAAATCCAGGGCGTCATTTTTTTTAAATTTTTTATATTTGCAAGCAAAATGTTGTGAATGTTTTAGATAGATATTTATTTTCACAGTTTGTAAAATTTATTTCCTACCTGATCCGTTTAAGTCGGGTTGTTGTTTCAAATGATTTCCTATTGTTTTGCATGGTTTACCGTCAATTCGTCTATAAAAATTTACATTTGTTTCAAAGCCAATATTTTGGTCCAGTGTATTTTTAACCATAAAGTTCATCAATAACATCATTTATAACAAAAGTTCTCTTTATCTGATCGTTTCCGGAGTATCATCTTTCCATCAATTTCTATAACTGGGTTTAACCATATATCAAAGCTGATATTTTTCTTCAGTGGGGTGGGGAATATGGCTGCAGAATAATTTTTGAATCAAGAACCAACTACTTTAAAAAAAGGGATCTCCAAAATTTATTAAAATAATTGTTTATATATCATTGAATTTCCTTACTAAAACAGAATTCTATTGCTACCAAGATTCTCCAGATTAACATAGGATATTCTTTATAATAATGGCATGGAATCTATTTCATTTATCTGTCATAAAACCGTAAATGTTAATGTAAATCTCTCAAATCCGAAGGTATGAAACGTGAAGAAAAGACAAATACAAAGAAAAACAAGTCTGAAGTATAGGAAGACGCTTACGGGGGTGGTCGTTGTGTACAGACATAGCTAGCCACCAGTATTTTATTCTGTTTTTTAATGATGTGAACTTGTCCTCAGTGATCGTACATCTCTCGAAATCGATTATCAAAGTATTCCTGGGAAGTCATTGGTTCATATTTATTAGATCCATCAAGACATTTGATTGGCTCTTCGTTATCAAGGTTCACGAAAAATGCAAATGATTGGCGGGTTTTTCGTCTGTTTTCTTCTTCAGGAACCAAGACTCTGTGTAACTGAAAAGATATCGTAAATACATCATAAAACTAGTAAAACTGATAAATGTAAATACATCATAAAACTAGTCATACTGATACATGTAAATACATCATAAAATTAGTAAAACTGATACATGTAAATACATCATAAAATTAGTAAAACTGATAAATGTAAATACATCATAAAACTAGTCATACTGATACATGTAATTACATCATAAAACTAGTCATACTGATACATGTAAATACATCATAAAATTAGTAAAACTGATACATGTAAATACATCATAAACTAGTAAAACTGATAAATGTAAATACATCATAAAACTAGTCATACTGATACATGTAAATACATCATAAAACTAGTAAAACTGATAAATGTAAATACATCATAAAACTAGCCATACTGATAAATGTAAATACATCATAAAACTAGTAAAACTGATAAATGTAAATACATCATAAAACTAGTCATACCGATAAATGTAAATACATCATAAAATTAGTCAAACTGATAAATGTAAAATGGATTAAAAGAGTAACTGTGCTACCGTCCCCCGAAATTGTAAGTCATGTAACATGGATAAATAGAGTAACTGAGATCCCTCCGTCTCCCGGGAAATGTATGTCATACTGGTACATGTAAAATGGATTTATGTAGTAAATTTACTGCCCCGAAAATGTAAGTCATACTGATACATGTAAAATTGATTTATGTATTTACTGTACTGCTCTGGAAATGAAAGTCATATTGGTACATGTAAAATAGAATTACAGAGTTATTGTTACCCCAGAAATGTAAGTCATATTGATATATGTGAAATGGGTTAATGTAGTAAATGTACTACCCCGAAAATGTAAGTCCTACTTATAGATGTAAAACGGACTTGCAGAGTAACTGTTACGCTTGAATTGTATGCCATACTGATACATGTCAAACGGATTTATGTAGTAAATGTACTGCCCCGGAATTGTAAGTCATACTGATCAATGCATATAAAATAGAATTACAGAATAACTGTTACCCCAGAAAGGTAAGTCATGCTGATACATGTAAAACGGACTTGCAGAGTAACCGTCACGCTAGAATTGTTTGTCATACTGATACATGTCAAACGGATTTATGTAGTAAATGTACTGCCCCGGAAATGTTAGTCATACTGATATTTGCAAAATAGAATTACAGAGTTATTGTTACCCCAGAAATGTAAGTCATATTGATATATGTAAAATGGATTAATGTCGTAAATGTACTACCCCGGAAATGTTAGTCATACTGATCAATGCATATAAAATAGAATTACAGAGTAACTGTTACCCCAGAAATGTAAGTCATGCTGATATATGTAAAACGGACTTGCAGAGTAACCGTCACGCTAGAATTGTTTGTCATACTGATACATGTCAAACGGATTTATGTAGTAAATGTACTACCCCGGAAATGGAAAAGTCATATTGATACATGTATATGTAAAATGGATAAATGTAGTAAATGTACTACCCCGGAAATTTTATTCATCCTGATACATGTAAAATAGAAATACAGGGTAATTGTTATCCCAGAAATGTAAGTTATACTGATACATGTCAAACGGATACACGGATAAACCGTAACTTGCAGCTTGTGTTATCCAAACCATCTCAGTGATATTGATATAGTGATTTTTTTTTGAGTAATTGTGTTACCAAACAAGATATTGATAAATTATTATAACACTTCTTGAGTAAAAAATAGCACTTACGTTTACAACGTATTTATCGGCAGTCAATCTCTTCATCATCATCCCAGTATTAAGAACAATCGTACCGGGGATAGAAACAACAGGGACATAATCACCGTCACATTTCTTAACCTGAAACATCCACAAACATACTGAGAGCTATTGAGTACTATCGTACCGGGGATAGGAACAACAGGGACATAATCACAGTCACGTTTCTTAACCTGAAACATCCACAAACATACTGAGAGCTTTTAAGTACTATCGTACCGGGGATACGAACAACAGGGACATTATCATCGTCACGTTTCTTGACCTGAAACATCCATAAACAGGTACGAAGTCTATAAAAAAATCCCATAGGCTGCAATGTTAAATAGTACAACTTTGGGTGCTATTTTTTTAACTTCATAATATTCGTTGAGCACCGTGCATTTAGTATGATAAACTACAACCTTGTAGAAGTAAAATCCATACCGGTACACCCCAGCATGAACATGGAATTTTTGAGCTATCACAGGATGTAAACATATGGGGTCAGTTCTGCACTGACTATTATGACAATTTCATTATAAACAGTTATGATCTAATAAAATCCAATAAATATTTTAAAATAATTTTTGCCAAGTAATTTTATCATTTTTATTTACCAAAATATTCTTATTTTTGGTTAAAGAATTTAAATCACATGGGAGATGACATATATTAACCAATCACAGCCTGTCAAAGTCAGTTTACCTCATTACTGAGCAGGGTAGACACAAGGCCGCTTACAACGCATGGATGTTTTATAGTCTTCATACCTATATATAAAATTATCAAATAAATGTTACCCAAAATTATATCTGAAACACACTATTTATGATTTTTGAGCAAAAAAATAATAAAAACATAGACATTTTACCAAAACATATTGAAATGTGAGCATTCATAGAAGCTTTGTTAAATCTAACAGAAGGAGGCTATCATATATTCTACCACACAATGTCACAATAATGTTAATGCAATAAATTTATGTTACTTAGGTGACTACAGACTGTATTCAGTTAATTCTTATGTTTGCAGAAATGTTGTCTGCAACTGGCAGTAAAAGTGCATATCTTAGTTCTGATTTCAAAATAGACAGGACTCCAAAGAATGCAACTAAGCTAAGAAAATGGATAGAGTTTCGACTTGTCGGAAAGCCCTAGAAGCAACCAAATTTGGTAAAAACACTCAAAAAGTTGAGGCTAATCATAGGTAACTGAGAAGAAGCTTACCTAGAAATGTAACTATTTCAAAAACATGCAAAGGTCAAGGTCACAGTGTTGTACAGTGTCAATATTGGGCCTGGTCAGACTTTATATGTCCAATTGTACAAGGCAGTAAGGTACATGTCAACCTGTCAAAGGAACAAAAAATTGACAAAATCAAAAAAAAAGTCTATAAAAACTGATAACTTTAAGCAGGCACAACAAGCATAGCATGAAAAAATTATGAAATGTATGAAAAACATGTAGTGGATGTGACAAATAAGGAAAAATGACATGCCGCAACTCGAGATCTCAAAACCAAATTATTACTCACTGTGGACAAAAATCAAGAACAAATGTGACCATTCTTATCAAAGACTGATAAATTAATCTTTTTTAAACTTTTTAAAATATACATAATGAAAAATGAGTGCAAACACATAGTCTTTGAGGTTTAAAATGCTTCCTTTCTTTCATTTATGTGTTTGGTCTTCAAAACAAGATGGGGGGGGGGGGGGGGGTGTGCCAAGTATGTTATGACACTGGCGTGGTATATCTAACACCTGGTCGAATGCATCATGGTGAGGTCAACATGATTATAAAGGCACATCCAGTTTAGCTATGGACTTTCTCATGCTTCCTTAGTGATAAAACTGCCTACAGGCCAGACAACTCTTATCTGACCATAGCCAGATGCATACCGAGCACCCCAAATATCCTAAACTCCATGTAATTTGGCAAAATAAAAGAATTTGACTCTAATTTAGCTTGATATTTAGATACAAATGCCTCCATTATTTTAAAAATGTAAACATTTCAAACCTGGACCATGTGCCACCTTAGCATCATAAAATTTTCAATTTTACTATAGGTACGAAGTCTATAAAAAAAATCCCATAGGCCGCAATGTTAAATAGTACAACTTTGGGTGCTATTTTTTTAACTTCATAATATTCGTTGAGCACCGTGCATTTAGTATGATAAACTACAACCTTGTAGAAGTAAAATCTATACCGGTACACCCCAGCATGACCATGGAATTTTTTAGCTATCACAGGATGTAAACATATGGGGTCAGTTCTGCACTGACTATTATGACAATTTCATTATAAACAGTTATGATCTAATAAAATCCAATAAATATTTTAAAATAATTTTTGCCAAGTAATTTTATCATTTTTATTTACCAAAATATTCTTATTTTTGGTTAAAGAATTTAAATCACATGGGAGATGACATATATTAACCAATCACAGCCTGTCAAAGTCAGTTTACCTCATTACTGAGCAGGGTAGACACAAGGCCGCTTACAACGCATGGATGTTTTATAGTCTTCATACCAACATACTGATAGCTATTGAGTACTATCGTACTGGGGAAAGGAGCAACATAATTACCGCCACATTTCTTTACCTGAAACATCCCAAACATGTTGAGGAAGGAGAGAGAGAGGGGGGGGGGTGTTACGCATCAGTCAAGATAAGTTGAAAAAATCGGCGTGACTGTAGGAAACCAACGACTTTTGGTAACTGAACTGTTTTTATAATGTAGTTTACTAATTTTTAAAAAGCCACTCTCTCACAAATTTGACTTATATATGAGATAGTAATTGATACAAGGGTTAATGGCTAAGTCAATAAGAAAATGCAACCATCAGGCACTTGTATGAAAAGAAATTATATTATATAAAGTTATTGCTTTAGTAGCAATTATTGAATAATACAAATGTGTGTGTGTGTGTGTGTGTGTGTGTGTGTGTGTGTGTGTGTTGTAACTTGAAATTAAACGTTAAAAGTATAAAATTAAAAATTAACATAATTAACGTATTTACTAATTTGTAGATTATATCAAACCTATTAATTACCGCTACTTAGAAGTAAGAAGTTTTTTTTCATAAAGGGGGTATTGTTTATTTTTGTCGTTAAGTTGGTAGTTATAATGATTATGATATTATCTCAGGAAATATCTCTAGTTATCGAGTTTTAGTGGACTTAAATTATCGAATTTTTCGAATCAGAATTATAATGTACTTTATGTATCAGTAAACTGATTTAATTCATTTGCACATATTAAAACATAATTTGAGAGAGAGAGCAGTAATTATAAATCAATAGTAATTCCTTTATTAGATATTTTAACTTAATAGATCAGGTTTCGAACAATTGAATAAAGCCTACTTTATGGAGGCGTCAAATGTGCAGTAATTATAAATCAATAGTAATTCCTTTATTGGATATTTTAACTTAATAGATCAGGTTTCGAACAATTGAATAAAGTCTACTTTACGGAGACCTCAAATGTGCGTCAAATGTGACCCTTGCATCATAATTTTAAAACTTCAATACTATGCACTCTAAGTTATTTTTTTTAAAAAAAAAAAAAAAAAATCTAGTGCAAGGCCCCTTAAATCATTGTTATAGCATTACTTCTAAGCCCCTTACATCATAATGTGTTTAAATATTATTTTAAGGCCCTTTTTTATGATGATTAAACATTTCTTCCAAGCACCTTACATCATAATATTATAGGCCCCTTATATCATGATGTTAAAACAAAACTTCAATCCCTTATATCATAATAAAAAAAAAAAACTTCAAAGCCCCTTATATCATCAAACATTTAATGTTACGGACCTTACTTTATCGAGTTTATAATTTACCTCCAGGCCCCCAACATCATCATGAAACTGCAATGTTATAGTACCAAAGTCTGTGTGTTCTCCACATCTTGTCTGACCCGGTTTTATAACTGTAAATACAAATAAAAGACATTTATTTATTTATTTATTTATTTATTTATTTATTTATTTATTTATTTATTTATTTAAGAATTGATGCTATTTTCCTGGTTACATTTAAGACGGTCAATTACATACATATATATATATATATATATATATATATATATATATATATATATATATATATATATATATATATATATATATATATATATATATATAAAATATATATATTGTTACTTTTTTCAATATTGCTTTTTATTTATTACTTACAAAGAAAAAGAAACAATAACCACTCGAAATACGAGAAGAAAATCGATTATCATTTATTTATTTATCATACTGTCATGTTTGTTTACAAACATACAATCAGTGTCAGAACACGTTTTGAAAAACCAATTCTCATCTGAAAATAGATTTGTTTATGTTTCTCCAGAAGATGTTGAACAATTTATTGCCCAACAAGAAAATGAAAATACTGAACGTAAAACACAAGGTCACTTAAAATTGCTTTATGCGTTCATGAAAAGTCAAAATGAATTTAAAGAGATCCATGAAATTGAACCCTCAGCTCTGAACAGTTTATTAGCGCAGTTTTTTGTATGTGTTTGACAAAGTGGCAGTTCTGAATACGACCCTACGACCCTACGAGGTATGCTTGGTAATTTTGAGAGAGAATTGAAGCATCGCAACTTTGGCGAAGTTTAATTACATCAGGAAATTTTATAAAATGTCGCGACGCTCTAGGAAATAAACAGAAAGATTTGAAAAAGCAAGGGCTTTTAAATCAACCAAAAACAGCCGATAGAACAACTGATTCTGAAACTGACATTTTCTTTGAATCAGATGAACTTGGATCTTCAACACCAAATAGTATTTTTAACACGTTGTGGTTAAATAATACTTTGTTGTTTGGAATGACGGTCGGGGCAACAGAACACCGTGCGTTGTGTTGGGGTGATATTAAACATGCATTTGATTCAGAGTTACAAAGAGAATATTTGGAACATAAAGAACGTCAAACTAAAACCAGGGCCGGAGCTGATATTTTGCAATAACGCAAAAAACCCAGAATGTATAAAATCACTAACACTCCTGAAAGATGCCTTATCAGTATTTACAAGATATATCGTGAAAAAAGGATTTTCTGAGGACTACAATCCGTTTTATTTGGCGGTAGCAACTATAAAATGTCCAACCTCTACGCAGCGTTGGTTTGTTAAAGAACCAGTCGGAGTCAATAAAATTAAATTTATGATGAAAGTGATGTCAAAAAATTCCAATTTACAACCTGAAATAGGACTTATAAACACTTCAGTAAGGAAACACCTTTGTCAGAAGCTCTTGGAAAATAATATACCGGACACACAAGCCGTCCAAATTACAAGGCACAAAAACCCCTATTCTCTGAACAATTATCGGGCAATGAATAGCACGCAAAACATTGATATTTCAAACTTTTTATCCGGATCTAGTGGTACAGTATTGGCAAACAGCATCTGCCCAACATGGTTCATTAGCTGTGAATAACATTGACATTACAATGCAAAACACAAGCCAACAATCTGGAAAATCAGTTTTCTGTGGATGTGTAATCCATGGTGGCGTATTCAATGTCACAACAAACAATAACTATAATTGTTCTCACTCCCAGTGCCACAAAAGACAATTTTCAGACGTAGAAAATGAGTAATGGATACAGCAACAGCTGATCAGACATGGAAAAAAGGGGCCATTTTCAGTGTTGATGATCTCAGGATGACGTATCCAATCATTGACGTCATCAAAACAATAGGTTTATTTATTTGTTTTTCAAATATGTGTTTTTATTGTTTCTTGTCCAAATATTTTATTGTCAAAGTTGTTTTATATTTGCAGTGAATACAAATCTTTGATATGTTAAACTTTCGAAGTGTTGTCGATGGGATTATTTTCAAAGGGCGGATTTTTACAATGGCTAAAGTGTCTATAGGAATGCAAAGGGTGCCATACGGGTGTTATGTTTTGTTTGTATCGCAGTTATAAACATTTTAATGGTACGAGAAATAGAATCTGTCACCTGTTTGTGACCGATACCGGATAATCTCAGTCGAGAGTGATGTGATGTAACATTCCTTATTCTAACTAAAATGTCAATTTTGGAAGTAAAACTTGATGGAAAAATTTAACTTATTTCAGATATTAAATTTTGTGATGCACTGTTGTAATATAATCATACCAGCTGTCACGTAATATTTTGCATCGCAGAACATCAACTATTTTAAATATTTTTTTATCTGAGATGAATATTTCAAAATGGCATACAGTTCTTTATAAAAACAAGTTCGTTTACATGGCAAAAGACGTATTGCCATTTTTTGCAATACTTTTGGTAGGTTATTGTAAAATAGGCCTTCGATATTCATTTAGTGTACGATCGTGTGTTATTTAAAGGACACATTAAAATAGCTCAAAGCTATACATTATGTGATAACGTTGGTTCTCTTGTTAGAGGGACCTCGGTGGCCGAGTGGTTTTAAGCGCGGGCTTACGGATCACGGTGTCTCACACCGCCTGGGTTCGAATCCCACTCGGGACAGATCCTAGTGTGAGAAAGTTTGTCAGTTCGCTTGCCGAAGGTCGGTGGTTTTCTCCGGGCACTCCGGTTTCCTTCACCATCCAAGAACTGATCTCCTCGAAATAAGTTAAAGAATCTTGACTGGGGCGTAAAACAGCATTACTCCACTCCACTCCACTCTTGTTAGCAAACAAAAGGTGAAAGTTTCAAAAGCTATCCCCCTCCAATACTAAATACTTAGATAAACTTTTTATTTATTTATTTATTTATTTATTTATTTATTTACTAACTGTACCATTTATGTCTATTATTATTTATTTATGTACCCTAACTGTACCCTATCTCTGTCTATCAGAGGATTTTGTACCCCTAACTGTGCCTATCTCTGTCTATCAGAGATTTTGTACCCCTAACTGTGCCTATCTCTGTCTATCAGAGATTTTGTACCCCTAACTGTGCCTATCTCTGTCTATCAGAGATTTTGTACCCCTAACTGTGCCTATCTCTGTCTATCAGAGGTTTTTTATCCCTAACATTCCAAAATGGAATATCGTAACATTCTCATTGATACGCCTTCATGACGTCAGAAAGTTCAGAAAGGCTATTAACATTCATAGCATATGACCGCAAAGAAGAGTAATAGAGTCATAGAAAGAAAGATAATAGCAACTGTAAATTTGTTCAACTAGCTGCGTTTTTTTTTTTTTTTGGAACTACATAGAAGTGTTTTTGCTCCCATTAACATTTTCTCCCTTCTGTATATAGGGTATTCAAATAAACCTCAATTTGTGCCTTTATCAGGGTATATATATATATATCATTGTACCTCTATCAGGTTCTATCGCTGGGTATATGAAGGTTTTTAAAGTTGTACGGTTATCCTTAGTTCCAATCTTTGAATGACCCTTTCTTAACAGAGTGGTGTCCTGTAAACCATAAAAATATTTAACAAAAATAAACAGTGAAACCAGTTTAGATTTGTAAAATTATGACAAATTAAAAACTTTTTTTTTTGTAATTGGTATTTATTGGTCACCAAAAAGTGGTGTTATTTTAGTTTTATTCTCCGGAAGTTTACATAATAAATTTCGCCAAAAATGTCTTCAAATGAATAATGCTGTTTTCTATTATTTATTACATTTAGAAATTTTATACCATAATTCTTTGTTCCTTTTATTCTCAAAATTTACTTTGCACGTGACGGGTGTAGCTAGCTAGACAGGAAGTTCTTACCCTTCCGAAGCTCCCGGCCTCACTTCCTTTATGGAAGTTCACGTGTATTACTAATTTTGCCAGCTTTCAAAGTTACCACTTTGTTTTTGAGTTTGTGATTTGGACAAGGACTTGTATGTTTGTTTTATTACACACACACACACACACACACACACACACACATTTAACTTTTCTTTTCGACACTATTTTGATATTTGTATTATCTATGCAATATTTGGTAAATACGCATTGCTTTACAATTAAATGGCGTTTCAGTGTTATAAGTATTTTTGAAAAGAACGACAAGAGATTGGTATAACCATGCAATTCAGATTTTATTACCACCTTTAACAGGTCTTGGTTAAAGCCATGGTCCATCATGGTCATTATTTAGGCTCCTGATACATGTACTATGTAATTTTCCCAACCGTTGAGAACTGATTGTACTTCACGTCTCTACAGTTATATCAAATAATCTGACTGGGACGTAAAACACCATTCAGAAACTTTAGCTAAATAACAAACTCTTTATTATACGTACTGATATCGATATGACATCCATTATGGATAACGTTATATACGTACTGTTAGCTTTAAACCAATTGATATGGCATCCATTATGCGTAACGTTAGCAAGGTACATTTCTCATACATTTTCTCCAATGTTAATTTATAATCAGTTTCTTCATACCAGTTTCTCTAAAAAGATAAAAATTAATTTTTTTATTGCAGTTGTGGAGAAGCGGAGAAGTCGTTATGGAAAAATGATATGGAACAACTAAGCAGACTTGCACAAAGTAGATTTAATAAAATAATTGTCGAAGGGTATAATTTGAATCAGAAATCAAACGTTTAAGCGAGGAATAAACGAGATACCGTAAATTACAAATCGTCATAAGCAGACGCATTCTCAATGGAGCTGCCATATATATTTTCTGAGTAAAATAATAAAAAACCACTGCGGTAGTTCAGTTGGTAGAGTGCTCACACAGCAAATGGGAGGTCGTGGGTTCGAACCCTGACCGGTCTGACCTGAAAGTGGGTAATGACTGTACATTCGCCAAGCATTACGAAATAAAAGTCACGGTTCTTTCGGATGGGAACTTAAATTAAGCGAGGTCCTGTGTCACGGTAGGCGTGGCACGATAAATAAAGCTGCTGTATTATGCTACCAGCACAACAAGCAGGCGAAATTTCATCACTTTAGCCTATAGCTGCCAACGTCTCGATATAAGTGAATATTTTTGACTGGTACTTTACATACCATTACTCAACTCAACTTCAACTAAAATATACAAAAATCTATAATATGTCATGCTATAATTTTTTTCAAATATTTCATTCAGAGGATTCCATTATCATTTATCAGTAATAGATTTACATCTGTTCATTTCAGCATTCAAACAATACAATATACTCCAGCGTCAATTAAAATACTGGTCATGCATGAGTCACATATACACATTACTGGTGTAGTGAAAACTTGATGAACTGAGTAGCCTCAGCTATAGATCTGTTGTTACAAGGTAATATGATAGGGGGACTGTATATTAACTGACCTTGTTGGCGTACTCTGGTAGAAAATTGAACGCCTCTTTGAGATCCCCAGGTGACCCTGGTGATATACTGAAAGAAAAAAATGTTTGACATAATTAAAGTAAAATATATTGATATATTGTGGTACCATCGACCGCGTCCGTTCAGTAAAAAGTACATATTAAAGTATCGACTATCTATAGTGAGAAATAATCAAAACTCCACACCTAGTATATATATATATTCAGACCGGCTTATTCAGACCTTAGACGTAGTTTTTTATCCAAGTATTTTTGTCAATGTCCAAATATCTATAAATTAAAATATTTTGTGTGGTTACAGTCACTATTTAAATAACAAACTTAAAAATTTTCGCGCCTGTTCTCATCTGTTCGCCTTATGGTATGTGCTGATGTTAAATTTCTATTTAAAAGAATGCATTTAAAATCAGCAGTTGTCATAGTTGTCATGTGCTGATTTTGAAGGCATTATCTGAATAGAAATTCAAAATCAGCACATGACACTTCTAATCTTCGCCTTCACGTCTTCTCTGCAACGTCTACACGTTTTTGCTTGTAAGAATATGTTTTTTCTTCCATGTTTAGCAAAAGAATATATGAGTTTAATAGCGATAATTAAATACGAAACCTACCTGGATACCTAAAAATTCTACAATATATATAATTATCTCATTATTACCTCTCTTCCTCCATATCTACCCATCCAAATATACACTCATCAGTTCTAGCAAAACGTTGCTTTAAGTTTTTGTCCTTCTCAAAAAATCTTCTTGATAATTTTTGTACTTCATGTATCTATAAATTAATTAATTAATTAATTAATTAAATTTCAAAATCAAGTTTCTGATGTTGTATATATCTCAAGGATTGTTCTTATTATTTCTACTTTTATTCCATGAAAGTGATTCTTATTTACATAATAGTGTTTTACTTGACAAGTGCATTTTAGAGTTGACAAGGTCATATATTAACATCACACGTTATTTAGTCTATTACACTGATACTGAACATACAAACAAGTTGTGGTCAAAGAAAAAGAACGTGTGTCTATTACCACCAAACGACAAACGGTGAGGTGAAATTAAAGGTTAACACATAAACCTCTCGACCTCCACAAAGCTAAAATTTTTAGGAGAGTAACTTAAGATCTTATAACAGAAGAAACCCTTGGACAAAATGATCAAACTTTTGACGACGTTTATTCTATAACAAGTCCTGTTGCATTTGTGTTTCACGAGAGAGAGAGAGAGAGAGAGAGAGAGAGAGAGAGAGAGAGAGAGAGAGAGAGAGAGAGAGAGAGAGAGAGAGAGACTTACTAGTTCTTCAGGAATCCCGTGATTTTTTACGTAACAGAAGCCATCTTGACTAAATGCGTCGTTTAGTGTTTCCGACAACTTTGTCAGATCATTTTCTACAACATCGGCATCATTCTTGTCCAATCCATATGCCGAAAAATCTATAACCGGAAAATTACTGGACATATCTAAAATAAAGAATTTAATTTCATGATCAAGAAAAAAAAACAGGTCACAAGTTTGTTCCATTAAAATTACTCTATAATTAAAAGTAATCTATTTTTTCAATTAATAATATAGCAAATGAAAATTTATACGAAATAACCAGAAACTCAATCGACCATCCTATTGGAGTTACCTCCCTTGTCTGAAACCAAAAAATCAATTAAAAATAAAATCGACAACGACATAGGAAGGCAAAGATAACGATATCGACATTTAAAAACAATGATCTCATTACTGTTATGACTATACATGAATACTGCAACCTAGTACTGATTAAAGTACTTCTTTAAAAAAATCATTATGTTTAGTCCCGGTATACTTTCTCAATAGATTATATTTTTTAAAACTAGAAGTTACTGAACTGGCTAATTTACCTGTGTCTTGAAAAGCTTATTTAACTGTTGCTGAAATAGCTGAATTACCTGTTTCTGGAATTGTTGATTTCCTTGTTAGTGGAAAACCTAATTTACCTGTTTCTGGAATAGTTTTATTTACCTGAAATCGCTAATTTATCTATTTCTGGAATTGTTGATATACCTTTTACTGAAATAGCTAATTTACCTAATACTGAAACAGCTAATTTACATATCGCTGGAATGGCTCGGTTACCTGTTACGGGAATAGATGATATACCTGTTACAGGAATAGTTGATTTACCTGATACATTAATAGTTGATTAACCTGTAACATGAATAGTTTATATACTTGTTACAGGAATAGTTGATTTTCCTGTTACTGGAAAAGTTTATATACCTGTTACTGGAATAGTTGATTTACCTGTTACTGTTATTTATACGAAACTAACCAGAAACTCAATCGACTATCCTATTAGAGTTACCTCCCTTGTCTGAAACCAAAAAAATTATAAATAATGAAATCAACAACGACAACGACACAGGAGGACAACGATAACGATATCGACATTCAAAAGCAATGATCTCATAACTGTTATGACTGTTCACTTTTGGTTAGACAAAACGGTGCTCGTTTCGAATATTGCAACCTAGTACTGATTAAAGTACTTCTTAAAAAGTAAATCAATATGTTTAGTTGATTTACCTGTTACTGGAATAGTTGATTTACCTGTTACTGGAATAGTTGATTTACCTGTTACTGGAATAGTTGATTTACCTGTTACAGGAATAGTTGATTTACCTGTTACTGGAATAGTTGATTTACCTGTTACTGGAATAGTTGATTTACCTGTTACAGGAATAGTTGATTTACCTGTTACTGGAATAGTTGATTCACCTGTTACAGGAATAGTTGATTTACCTGTTACTGGAATAGTTGATTTACCTGTTACTGGAATAGTTGATTTACCTGTTACTGGAATAGTTGATTTACCTGTTACAGGAATAGTTGATTTACCTGTTACTGGAATAGTTGATTTACCTGTTAAAACATAATTTGATTCTCCAGTTTCTGAAATAGATAATTTAGCTGTGACTTGAATATCTACCTGAAACTGAAATAGTTAATTTACCTAGAACTGGAATAGGTGATTTACCTGTTAATAGAATAGCTAGTTTACCAACTTCAGGAATAAATGATTTACCTGTTACTGAAAAAAAGCTTATTTACCTGGTTCTTGAATTGTTGATTAATTTCAAGTGCTCAGACTGTTCGAGTATTATAAGCTGCCGTTTTCCCGATATAAAATTCGTAAAATAGAGATATAATAAAGTCAGGGATATTGACATATGACGGTGCATTTAATTGAGGTAATTTTAATTTGTTTTAGGTCTTACACATGGATAAGCATATTTGAGAAAGAGATTCTTATATCATCGTGAGTATATCAATATATTAAATGGAGATGTAATTTGGACTGTTTAAAATTATACAAAAGTTGTGATTTGAGTAAAGTTATAGGAATAAAAAGATTCTTAAATACACTTAGTACACGAAAATGTGATCTACTGAAATTTAAAAGGATAAACAAAAAATAGCTTGTATATATAGCTCTGTGTCTGGAGCAGTTTACTACATGTCATTTATGATCGAGTTAGAAAACTTTCCCGAGATACGATACTGAATATTCTCGGCCTTGTCGTTCAGACTTGAACCTAAAACAACACCGAGAATCACTGAGCTAGTCAGTATTTATGACACGAAGCGCAGAAACAAACAAACATCTTGAATCATCGAAATTGTGTGTATTAAGGATATCAAGGGCAGAATAAGTTCGATTTTGTGTTAGAAATACTGAAAAGGCCGAGGCAATGTTTTCGGTGTTGTTTGTATCTGCGCTCGATATTCAAACGCCGTCAAGACCAACAGTTAATAGTGATGTTCGATGTCAGAAACATGGATAAGTTTATAAGTGCCTGTGTTGTTTTTTATAGTGTCAAAAATATCAACTAGGCTGTCGTTTTTCTTGGCATCTGCACTCATGTAAGAGATGTCGATTGATCTTGATTTTATATATGTTTGTACTTGCTGTCAAAAGCACAGATAAGGTCAGTTTTTTTGTGTTGTAAGTATTTGCGTTCAATATAAAAAATCTGCTAGGTCCGTTGTTTTTCGGGAAAGAACCGATATTTTTTATTGTTTATCATTTTGTGCCCTATATCAAAAACAGAGTACAAATCCATGATTTTTTGTTGATGGTTTTTGCGCTCCATATTAGACTTAGTCGGTAGTTTCCAGGGATGTTCGTATATGCGCTTGGTATATCTAAAAGATCGATAGTTTTCGTTGTTATTTATATCTGCGTCGGCTAGGAAAGTGTTTTTTGGTGTTGTTTGTCACATCAGAGGTCGAAGTCTGAATTTCTGACAAGGTTATTGATTTTCAGTATTGTATCCCGTAGAAACTTCTAGTGCCTAAAAACGATGTTAACAAATCAAAGCACTGAAAGTACTGAAAGAACTGAAAAACGGACATTTACTGAAATTAGAAAACTTTTAAACGATGAATATCGATTATATAAAAATGTGTTTTAAATCACTGAAGGAAAAAGTACCAATATTAAAATAAAAAATATATCCACTATTACAGAGTGAGTGATTTTAACAATAGTAAGAGTAGGACCAAGGGGATAAAACATTTAAGTGCATAGCTGAAAACAGTCTTTATTTGGACTAGTCATATGGCCCAAACACAATATTCACACCTCCCATAGAAAAAAGAATAAAGAGAAGAAGATCTAATAGAAGGAAATATCCGATTTTTATATGATACACGATCAACAAAACGATGTGACGGAGAAACAATATTCACATGAACCCCAAACAAGATTTTCAACGGCTACTAGTATTAAGAAATATCTTTTATGATTGACCTCTGACCCACAAACAAAGTCAAATGATCAATAAACATCAAATTGTTAGCGAGTATCAAGACTTATCCACTTTGGATTTATTAGGCTGTTATAACAACTTCAAATTCATTTTAAGTACATTTTGTAGTAAAGAAATAGACTTATATTACGGAAAATAGTAAAAAGCGGAGTAGTTTAAAAAGAGGTGCTTACATTTTCGGAGGGCCCAGTATGAGTATCTAAGTAGAAATGCGCATGTTTGACATAATTTGCAGTTTTTCATAGTTTTTGGGCCGTGATTTAAACGTAAATCTGTATGTTTGTGTTTAATTGACGGGTACAAAATGCAAATAAAATTGATTTTTTGTTTGCCTCTAAAGAATTTAACATATTTATGGAGTAAAATATGACAATTTTAACTGAAGTTGTTTTAAGATTTCGCAATTACTTAAGGCTTTGTCCTTTCAAAAATCAACTCCAAAAGAACCTTTTTATGTGAAACCTTCTTAAACAGAGTATACAAACTCATTACAATAAAACTCAAACATATCAGTTCATGTTCAAATCACAACCCAAAAAAAGTAAAAACTTTGAAAACTAGCGAATTCAGTTACACACGTGAACTTCCATTGAAGAAACGAGGCCAGGTGCTCCTGTCATACCTTCATCCGTCACATTCAAAATCAAAATTGATTATGGAAGAAACATGAGACTATTGAACGTCAAATATGTCTAGAATAAGATTGGATACAGCAACTTCATCTAATCAAGAATATTATAATGACGGTCATTAAAACTTTTATTAGCCTAGGCTTGTATTATTACTAGTTATAATAAAACAAACATACCAGTCCTTGTCCAGATCACAAAAAGTAGAAACTTTAAAAAGCTGGCAAAATTAGTTATACACGTGAACTTCCATCAAAGAAGTGAAGCCGGGTGTTTTGGAATGGTAAGCACCTCCTGTCTAGCTAGCTACACCCGCCACGTGCAAGTCAATTTTGAGAATGCAAGTAACAAAGAACCATGGTAAGTCAAATATATCCAGTATAAGTTTGGATACAGTGATTACATACTTATCAACAATATTGTGATGACGGCCATAAAACTTTTAAAGTATTTTGATTAGCCTATGCTTTCAATATTCTTGCGTAAACAATTTAATTGTTACTTCGTTATAGAAAGTCCCTATAGTGGGAACAAGCTAAACAATTTAAAGGTAAGCAGCGTGCTTTGTTAAAGAAGAAGTGGAAGAGGTAAATATATAATACAAATACCAGTTAAATTTTGATGTGCCAGATGTGCACATTTCGGAAATTCATTCCTCATCAGTGACACTACGTCCGAAAAGTTTGATACATAAAAAATATAAGCCAAACAGTTGAAAATAATGAATCTAAAGTTTCAAAATTATATAAATCCAAATCCAGCTAAGGAATGCTGTGCATGAGGGAACAAACCTTAGTTTTAAATTAATTTCAAATTTTAGTCGACTGAAAATTTCGCCAAATGGTACATTTTCTGGCAGCACAAAGTACTGTCTACTTAGTTATGGATGATTTGTCCAAATGACCCCGAAATAGTCCTTTTAATTCATAATTTCTTTCATTTGTCGGAATATTGTCTTATAAAACATATTTTAGCGTAACTTGGTAGTCACAATGAGGCTGAAATCAGTATAAGGTATTTAAAACTCTAATTCCAATTTTAAAACACGAAAATTGAAAACATCTCAATATCTAAAGTTGTCGTATTCGAAAACTTATTCATACATAAGTAGTTATATCTACGAAAGTAGTCACATAACTGAAAATAACACGATAATTAATCGAAGTGCACGCATTTTTTTGACGGCAATTTAAATGTCTCAAGGATTCACAATCAAAATGTTAATAATATATTTAAACTGTTTGGATGTTTATCTGTAACTATCACAAGACCAACCCCCTCCTTTAAGGATCTTTAATGATCCTTAAAGATTCTTAAATATGTCCTTAAAGATCCTTAAAGGGGCCTTAAAGCCTCCTTAAAGCCATCCCATCTTTAAGGATCTTTAAGGGACCTTAAAGGACTCTTTAAGGACATATTTAAGGATCTTTAAGGACTCCTTAAAGATCCTTAATGGAACTGAAATTTTAAGGATCTTTAATGAGGCTTTAAGGATCCTTAACGATGTCTCATCATGAAAAACTCGATTTTTTTAATTATTAATGTAACGATGGCTATTACATTAATTGAATTAAAAAGTATGATTTGTTTAAGTATATTTTGAATTTTTATAGTTTATACAACATAGGAGACATAGATAACGCCTGTCTGAATTCTAGTTTCTACATTAAGTTTTTGTAGAGGAGCCGTATGTCATTTCCTAATAATATTTGTTTCTTAATTCATAAATGGATTAGATAAAAATGTGCAATTTTCACAGTACAGGTTAACAACCCGTGTTTTAAATCAGATCGGCAGTAAGCATAAGTAATTAACGGTATTTGTTAATTGTATACAGCGGTACTTGTTTGAATATCGATCCCAGTTGTTTTTTCGCGCGGCTTTTGACTTTGATGTGCAGTTTTTTATCTAGGAATGAGATCACTATAAAGTCAAATAACATGTTAAAATGATTACCTAACCCTGAACTCTGGGTGTTGGAAATAAAGGTGTGTTTTCGGAAGTGATTTTAAGATAATTTTAATATTAAAATATTAAAACATACATTAACTAAAGAAATAAAAGTAATCGCAAAATAATCTAAGCATGTCTTATATTTATTTTATTTTATTTATTTTATTTTATTTCATTAATTTCATTTCATTTCATTTCATTTCATTTCATTTTATTTTATTTTATTTATTTATTTATTTTTTTTTGGGGGGGGGGGTAGTGTTATGCATATATGCAAATAAAGCATGAGAGAGAGAGCGAGCACATTTTAGTGTCTTTGAATTGACATATATGAAACTCATTACTGACACATGATGATATCGGATTTCAAATACTTTCGATTCCTAATGAAAAAGAGTTGGTAAAGTAAATATTTAAAACAAAATAAGAACATTAGAGAAAAGGTTATTCTTTTCAAACTTGAACAAGATACAAGTGAACATATTGAGTAAGAAACCAGTAACAGAAGATAACCATTAACTGACAAACTTTACCCAGTTGGATGTGAATTTCTGCAGTGAAGATGGATTGCAGTGGAATAACGGCGATAACCTCTCTCTCTCTCTCTCTCTCTCTCTCTCTCTCTCAATGTATTCACTTCCCGATCTTGTTCTGTCTCTCTAAAATAGTTTGCACTGAACCCCCCTCTCTCTCTCTCTCTCTCCTTCTCTCTCTCTCTCTCTCTCTCTCTCTCTCTCTCTCTCTCTCTCTCTCTCTCTCTCTCTCTTTTAAAATATTCAGTTTCTGCTGATCTTCCTCCATCTCTCTTTCCCTCTATGTATTCAGTTCCCGATCTCTCTCTCTCTCTCTCTCTCTCTCTCTCTCTCTCTCTCTCTCTCTCTCTCTCTCATATTCGGTTTCTGCTGACCCCCTCTCTCTCTCTCTTTCTGAAACACAAGTAGATACTCTCCCTCTCTCTCTGTCTCTGAAACACAAGTGGATACTCTCTCTCTCCCTCTAGAATATTCAGTATCCGCTACCCCCCCCTCTCCCTCTTTCTCTCTCAGCATATTCAGTTCCTTATATCTCTGTCTTTAAAATATTTAGTTTCCGCTGATGCCCCTTATCTGTCTCTCCCTCAATGTAATCAGTTCTCTCTCTCTCTCTCTCTCTCTCTCTCTCTCTCTCTCTCTCTCTCTCTCTCTCTCTTGTACATTGAATTCTTGACTTGCCCGTAAATGAATTTAAAAAAAACAGCTCTCCCTTTCTATATATTCAATTTCTGACAATAATGTCTTTCTGTATTTAATTCGCAACTTGACGGTGAAAAATAGGTAATCCCTCCACACACACACACACACACACACACACACACACACACACACACACCGGGAATTTCTTAATGATATAACTAGTATCATAGTATACTATGTGTACTGCAGATTCCAGAAATAAAATTACTGTTAATTTTTTGGGGTTAAAAAATAGACTCGGAAAGACCATATTTATTTATTTATTTATTTATTTATTTATTTATTTATTTATCTATCTATCTCTCTATCTATCTATCTATCTATCTATTTATTTATTTTGGACATTATGGCCAATTATTTAATGAAAAAGCTGTTTGTACAGTTAACACACTGCTTCATCTGTATCAATTACATCTCTAATTAATACATATAAATAATAATAATTTTTAAGTAAAAGGAGTTAAAAAGAACAGATGTCATCAACATTAATTAATTAAGTGATTTATACACTTGATCATCAAACACCATCTTGCTGATTGATGTTAGATATACTAGTATATTACAGGTAAATTTTGGAATGCATTCCTATCAACATATATTTTTTCTAATGAAATTAAAATTCTAAATATAGATAAGAATGATGACTGCAGCAAATTATATATGGAATTTTTATAAATATCAATAAATAAAATTAATTTGATCCTTTTGTTGTAAGAGATATTTTAAAAGAAATATAAAAAATTTTCACAAATAAATGAAAAATGTCCACTTGCTTTCTTTCAGTCACGTGATCTCATTTGCATATTGTTAGAGACATATTTTATAATTATCAACATCAGGATCATCTCTTCCATAGCTACATAGGTAAGGTGCCGGACTCCTAACTTGAGCGACCAGGGTTCGATTCCCAGTGAGAGCGGATAACAGATGAAAATTTTAGTTATAAAATTTCTTGTAATTTGTATTTAATTAAAAAAAATCCAATAAGACTACAGAATGTAATAAATAAATAAAATTAAAGAAATAAAATTAAAAACTTGAGATAAAAAATAATATAAAGAAAATTAATTTATTAACACTTTATTTTTTTCAAAATAAATAAATGCAATAGTTTTTTTAAAATAAAATTTTAAAAAAGATAATGATAAAAATAATATTTCATTGCTTTTTTTTAAAAAAAGGAAAAACATAAATTTTTCCTTAAAGATCCTTAAAGCCTCCTTTAAGATCCTTAAAATTTCAGTTCCATTAAGGATCTTTAAGGAGTCCTTAAAGACTACTTAAAGGCATATTCAAGGATCTTTAAAGCCCCCATAAAGGTCTTTAAAGGGACATTTTAGGCAGATTTAAGGAGGCTTTAAGGATCCTTAAAGATGCCATTTCATCATGTGTTTCATATACTATGAAAGACGATGCACAGAAACTAGGATCCCTACATCTCCTAAACGTTTAAAGAGTGATGCATATTTGATTTACGTTTTTCATCAGTCAGTGTGTAAGGCAAGAAGGCAACAAGGCAAGAGTAACGGTTGTAGAGGTATTACATTTACCATAAGTAGGTTTTTTATATGACTTTGTTATGATACTTTAATTACACCTTTTTATTTTTAATATGACGACAATAAAATTGTCGCCAATAACATGTTTGCGATTTAATACAAACAAATTTTTTTTCTGAGATGAGGTTCTTTCACTCTTTTTGAGGCATTAAGTTCATGGATGGTGGAAGAAAACTCCGACCATCAGTGAGTGAACTGACATTAAATAATATTGCATCAGATTGATTCGAATCTAGACAGCAACCGGTGCTAAGATCTATTTGTTTTAGCTATAAATATCTATAACACTATAAATCCAACTAGCAAGAAAAAATCGTTGTTAGAACAATTGTTAGAAGAATCTGCGATATTATAAAAGAATTTGCTTTCAAAGAAATGACGGTCACGGTGCATCTATGATGTTTTTTTATTTTTACCATGCCAACATAAAATTGTCGCCAATGACATATTTACTATGTATCAAAATGATATTTGGAAACAAAATGATATTTTTATATTTATTGCTCTTTCACACATTTCGAGACATCGTGGATGCATCGTAGATTTCATAGCAATTAATGCATGACCTTGACATTTCAAATTAAGGAAAGTTGTAATAGACGCGCAGTTCAAGAAGCTATTTCTTGATCTATCTATTATAAACTTTTTACAAATACTTGACTTGTAAGACAATTCTTTTAGCCTTAACAATGTGTTTATGATCCGAATAAAGAAGGCCGGATTATTTACTTTAACGAGAGATTTTAATTGATACTGCAATTTTCATTTTTAAGATATTTATATTTAATTGTTCTTAGTTTATTTAAAACAAAACAGTTCGACAAACATTTGTTTATTTTAGTCGTAACATAGGCTAGACAATTTTTCTTGTCAAATCTATTTATGAATTATTATTCTCGACGAATCTTCATTTCTGTTCTTTTAAGGGACTCGTAATACCCTCTCCACGTGTACCAAATGAGGCCCTTTCCATAAGTATTGTCGCCATATTTACCATTAAGATTGGAATAGTGACAGGCTTTATACCACCATGCCCCAGTATATTTTATGGGACATTTGTCCTTCCCAGGTTTATCTTTAGTTTTGAATTCTTGTCCTATGTGGGTCTTGCCAAACGAGTCACCTGCAATAAATAAGAAAATAAGAAATAGAGCAAGAAATTTACAATTAATCTCTTTGCATTAAGCATAAAATAGTAAATATACTAACAAAATTGAAGAGAAATAAACATTTATATAAATATGAATATTATAGAAAATAGGAAGTGTTTGATTAATTGATTGAGAGTGTTGAAATAAATTCAGGATATATATATATATATATATATATATATATATATATATATATATATATATATATATACTTCATAAACTATTTCTTTGCAGTGTGTTCAAGTCATATATATATATATATATATATATATATATATATATATATATATATATATATATATATATATATATATATATATATATATATATGAATGTATGTATGTATGTACACTTTATAAACTATATCTGAAGTGAAAGAAATCTGACTTTGCAGTGTATATATATATATATATATATATATATATATATATATATATATATATATATATATATATATATATATATATACTTCATAAACTATTTCTTTGCAGTGTGTTCAAGTCATATATATATATATATATATATATATATTTATATATATATATATATATATATATATATATATATATATATATATATATATATATATATATATATATATATATATATATATGTATGTATGTATGTATGTATGTACACTTTATAAACTATATCTGAAGTGGAAGAAATCTGACTTTGCAGTGTATATATATATAAATATATATATATACTTCATAAACTATTTCTTTGCAGTGTGTTCAAGTCATATATATATATATATATATATATATATATATATATATATATATATATATATATATATATATATATATATATATACACATATGTACACTTTATAAACTATATCTGAAGTGGAAGAAATTTGACTTTGCAGTGTGTACAAGTCAATGTGCAGAGAGGGATTCTTTAGCCTGCGTGCCGTAACTTTGACCTCGTGATCAGAAGAGACCAACTCTAAATTTTGCACTTGACGGGTTTGGTTAGTTAGACAGGAGTTGCTTACCCCTACAGAGCACACGATATTTTTTCTTTATAGAAGTTCACAAGTTATGGTTTGTTAAATTTTCAGTTTTTTACTGTTTTATTTCGGGGGGGGGGGATTTTGACATGGATAAGCATGTTTGTGGTTTTTTAAATAAACAAACAATGCTTTAACCATTTTAAAACCACAAAAAATAACACTATTTATTATATTTTGAAAAACTGAATTCCATTCAACAGAGACTTCGTAATTTTGAGAATTAATTAAAACTGTGGTTGAAGATATGAAAAGTATCTAGTCTACAATGGGGAAAATTTATTCTGGTATGAACTTAAAACCAACGAACGATTTAAAACCTACATACTTAAGGCGAAAATTAAAAAAAAAACTATCACATTTAAATAAATTTTAGGAAACACTTATTTATCAGAAAATATCAGAAAACATAACCTGCAAGTCGCTTTTCTAAGGTCAAGACGACAATTGGTATAAAAAAGGAGATTTGCCAAAAAAAAAAGAATCATAAGATGCAAGATATCGAAAAATAACTTTTTACGATAAAAATGAATTACTAAGTAGATTGTACACAAAAGGAAAACAAAAGACTGTCATGATAATGGAATATACAGAACCTAATGATGAAACTGCACAAATGTGGTTTTTCATGTTGTATTTAAGTTCTTTCTCATAATCTTTCCTTATTTGCATAAGAGTGAAGAAAAGTGACTCCAGATTTAAGTTCAAGACGTCACCAGATACAGGTGAAGTGGCAGAAATTTTCTTTAACGTGCCCTGCTTGCCGTGACACGGGGCATTATTTTTTAAGGACTGCCGCGAAGAATCCCGTAATATTTTAAGTATTAATTTTATTTATACATGTTTACGTAGTTATCGGGGTGTAACACGCGACGCCACGCGGTTTTATACACTTTGTGACAACTTTCACGTTGTAACACTCCGACAACCTACGTAGTAAAGACTGAAATTCTTAAAATAAACCCAAAATTTAACAGTTTTTTAAACTGACCTACATATCTTAACTAATCAGCTAAATTTCTGAAAATCGATGTTACTAGGTAATTGCGTAATACTAGTAATACAATTAATGCCAACTTTATGAGACGAAAAAAATCTTGTAAAACACTAAAAAAAGTTTAATTTGAATATTTTTATTTATTTTATTGTTTTATTTCAGCAAACATATAAATGATATTACACGTAAAATCTTTGAGAAAACACGTGACAACAAGTTGTTACCAAACAACAACATCCGATTCACACGTTTGTAAGCCACGCGTGTTTACAGGTTATCGTTGCCAATAACAAAAAAAAAACTTAATGAACAGTGTGTTAAAAAAAATCTTGGAACTAACTTATGACATGGATTTAATGTTGTCTTGGTTTAAACCGATGTTTTTCCAGCTGTGGACTTTGGTGAGATGAAGGTATTTTGTTTATTGAAAGCACGGATTGTGGCTGTAATGGCAGGTCAGGGACATGTGAAGGTAAAGAAAGCGCTATGGGTGCAATACCCGAGAGGACATCACTGATAAGTCTCTCCTGCGTTGCAAAACAGTTCCTCTCTACTTTAGCTGCAAACTGAAGCCTCGTTTCTGTGGCCCGATATTAGCATGATGTGGCGCAACTGAAATCCAGCATCACTTGGCATAGGGGTAGGGCTCTTTTGCATAAACTCGGAAAACATCCGTTAATAATTTATTTAAGTGTGTACAAAAATTTGGACATTAGATTTATTAGAATTTACAAAAGAGATTCTCTTCATCTGGATTATCATGAGAGAAGAAATTTTATCAATACAGTCTTAAATATTTTGGTGAAATAAAAAATCAGAACACGTTTGATTTATATGTTGATCTAAAATAATTAGAAGTAATTTTCTGTTTCCAACTTTCTAGTTGAAATCTTTGCCGATTAGAAGACATTCTATTTGTTAACAATCAAAAAATAACTTTATTAATAGAATTTAGAGATGGGAACCCCGAAATTGGCCAAAAGTAGTTCCGGTAGAAAACGTTGTTATTAGGATATAACAACGCCATTTTATAGGAAAACGACCAATGAAATTGCTGTTAACCCTTTAACAACGTGAAGTTTGTTATTTTTTAGAAATACCATCATTTTGAAATTAAATAGGATTTGAACAATTAAATAAACGAAGTTATATGACACAAAAGTAAACAAAAACAGAATATAGAAGTAATATTACAGTCATTAAATGCAAAATACAAAAAATGAAAACACAAATCACAGAAGATACGATTAACTTCGAATTTATACTTCCTAATTTAATATTATCTTAAAGCTGCATTTAGGTTTCAGATTATTTTTAAAAAACGGCACATTTTTTTTCTTTACTATGCCCCTCATGAAAAATTTAATACTTGGTTTCATTATAAACATGTTAATTTATATTGAAATTAGCGGCAAAACATTTGCAAATTTGATATCTTAAATATTTTATTTTAGAAAATTGATCACTTAGTTCTTTGTAAAAAACGAGAGAACGTCAAAAAGATGTAGCCATGTTCTATTGATCTTTTTATGTATTCATGATAATTTTCTCAAAATACATTTTGACTGTGTTTGCATTTCTAATTATGTACTTACAATATTAATAATTTTTGATTCATAAACAATAACCTATGCCAATAGAATAATTAAAAAAAAATTGAGCAAAAGAAAATCAGTATGACACATTTAGTGTTTGAAACTTTAAAAGACAAAGTAAGGGAATTGTAGGTTACAATTACAAAATCTAATATCTTTCAGACAGCTAAATAATAATGTATGTAATGAAATGGAATTCTAACGGTATTTACCTGCGTTTCCTTGATATGTTTCGAAATAAAGTTTATAACCAGTTGTATTGAGCTAATAGAGAAATTCGTGTACGTTGCATATTTCCATGTTCCACTCTCATCCATCATGTCTATTCGCAGAACCTGACTCGACTCGGTTGTCAATTGGTGTATTTTCTCGTTGCCTGTGAATTATTCAAAAATCTTAAATTACATAAACTCACAATTAGAAACAAAAACATACCTACGTACGTACGTACGTACGTACATACACACACACATACATACATACATACATACATACATACATACATACATACATACATACATACATACATACATACATACATACATCAACTTTAAATATACATTTACCAAGCCAATATTCCCCAGTAACATTGCCAAACCCATTCCTGTATTCTTTCCATGTTCTATAAAAATTTACGGATCCGTCAAATCTTTTTTGTATTACCTGGAATTATAAAATTGATATCGTTATAAAATAAAAGTCAAATAAAATAAACAACCAAAATTAAGAAAACTTTGCGACTGAATCTCTTGCAAGGGAAAAATTACCCCCTGGTCACAAAAACCAATTAACAAAGTAAAGCTCGTGTCAGGTAAGAGTAAAACATGTTCTAAGTTAAACATTTAGTTAAAATATGTACTTGGTCACAAAACTAATCAATAATGTCATATACGTGTAGTATATGGTCACAAAGAACACGCTAAACAAATATGAAATCAAAATATTAAAACTTACATTTTACGCCATGTATTATATGAACATTTTTAATTGATACAAAACATCAAAATGCTCTCAAAAGATAGCTACAGCATTACATTCCAAAGTCAATTCAAAATAATCATTACCGTCCATCCACCTCCATCCGTTGTCATATCGCAATAGACTTTGTATCCATGGATGTTACCTTTAGGATATATTCTGTAAACACCGTTTGATCTTTTACCGTTGTCATAAGCATCTTTACAATCTATAGGTCTGTCTGAATGAAACCAATTACTATTTTTACAAGTTTCCTCTGAAAAAATATATTTTTGTAATTGTAAAATATTGTGAAAAAATTTGAAACACTCAAAGAATTTATAGTTGTGTTTCGTAAATCAAATATTTTACTTATTTGGAGACTAATTTTCTAATTTCGCTAAGCACAAATTATCGACACAATGCAGCCAGGTACATGAGAAAAATAAATGATTCATTTTGAAATAGGCAAATAAAACTACGTTTCGAGTGAAAATTAAGTTGCCATCCAGTACTGCAGATGTATCTTCTATTTTGTTTTCCAACAAAGACATAATGGAGAGAAATTTAATACTAAGTGTCATCTTGGGTACCGAGAAAAATAAATAGAACACTACCGATTGAAATAAACCAATCAAGGTATTTTCTTATGTCAAGATTCTGATACGGTGAAGAAAACTAAAGTTACTAAAAAACCATCAACCTTCCTAATGAGCTTATTTTCTCACAAAAGGATCTGTTCTGGGGTGAATGCGAGCCGAAACGATAAGCAGTTACGTGATCCATTAGCGCTATCTTTAGAAAACACGACCACAGAGACACCCGATCAAAGGAAATTTAATTCGTTTACTTACCTTTAATTTTCATCCGTACTGACATTTTTCTGTTACTTTTATTTATACAGAGACATTCCATGTCTTCATCAAGAATGTGAGAATGGTAACAGAATGCAAAATGGAAACTTAATACACATAACGCTATTAATGTAAATCTCATTGTCATTTTCCTGCCAATATGCCTAAATTAGATAAAAAAAATCAATTACAATACACATGATTGATATTTCTTTAAGGATGACTACCAGATAAATGATAATAAATTAAAAAAAATAAAAATAAATAAATAAAAGAAATAAATACTACAAATATATATATATATATATATATATATATATATATATATATATATATATATATATATATATATAGTTTTAAACTTGCATAAGTATTGGGACGTTCGTGATTTTCATACTCGAAATATTGGGTCTTCATCTAACTATTGGGTCATTTTCCATTAATTGGGACATGACCCAATAATAACGTTGGGTCTCCAAAAGTCTTGTGTTCAATTTGAAATTTCTTTCAAATAAACTTAAAATAACGTCTCGTCTAAAACCGAATTATTGGGACCCGAAAATCGGCTATGTATACGACACCGTTAGCTCATCATAGTTAGACCTTTCCAGAGATGTATAAATGTATAAATTCAGCCAATCAGCAGCTTCCGATATACGACCTATGACGAAAAGAGACGGAAACAAACGATGTACAAAAAGAAAATGGCGGCTTTCCTTTTGACTGAAAATTGTGGTAAGTATTGTCTTTGTAGCGATTCAAAACTAAATTGTTCTCGTATAGGCAAATTTTAAAAGACAAAATACAGAAACTAAATGATTTTGCGCAGGACCCGCCGAATATCCGATGGACGCTAACTATTAGAATCATACATCACTATCAATGTGCTGTACAATGCCAAGGCACAGGGCCTTGGTGTCAGGATTTTTGTAATTTTGTTTTAAAGATTATTTGTGTTTTTATTACATGCGAGGTTGGTACTAGTTCATACATATCGATAACTTTGCCTGAAATCCATTTTTAACAAACTTCAAAAAATTTCGAAGTATATATATATAACATTGAAAAACACAAGGACGAAAGTCGCCATTTTGAAAGTCTACCCCTCGCTTGGAAAAAAAAAATCGTGAAAAATCAACCGATCCATTCTTTCACATAAATTTCATTTAATTCAACTGTTAAAAGCCTGTTCTTTTCATTCTTATCTCCGTTTTCTTCAAAACAATCAATAACTATCTGAATTT